>MU728865.1:68140-176125 GCA_026770625.1 Nicotiana glauca
TACAGCTCGAGTCGTAATACAATTCGGAGACTGGATCGAAGGATTGTAGCACGCCTGGAGGCACGACACAAAGACCGTTATCTCCAACTCAGGCAAGCAGAGCTCTAAGATACGTCAAGCCCGACTCGAGTTCCCGACTCGAGGATTAGCTCCAAGGAAATTGCAAAACACCTGAAAGCACGACACAAATACCGCCATCGGCAATGAGGGAACATGGGAGCTAAGAGTCGATTACAACTCGAGTTGCATTACGACTCCGAAACTGGATCCCAAAATAAATAAGAAAAAGGCCAGAGCGTGGAGGCACGAAACACCCGCGGCTACTCTTGGCAGGGATCACATCAACCAGTCCGGAAGGGGTTGCAAAGACACACCATAGATTCAAAGCTCTTGCCAACAAAGGAAATAAATTCACAAGATTGTTCTCATTCTACATGCATTAAAAATGAAAACTACATATACAGGCAAGAAAAATAACAACATTAACTAAGCCTATAGATCCCCGGGTGGCCCCTTATCAACGACGTCCCCTTTCCTCAGAGATCCGCCATTACTTCTAACAATACTTGAGTCGCCTTATAGTACGCCCTCAGTGGTCAATCTCGGAGGGTCAGGCCAAAAACAACCCACAGTTCGAGGTAGAGCCGAGCTTACCACTCTGATTCTTTTGAGGATCAACCATAATTCCTTTATTGGAGACAACATGACCCAAGAACGCGACGGATTCAAGCCAAATTTCACATTTCGAAAATTTCGCATACAATTGATGCTGCTGAAGGGTTTGCAGAACTGCCCTGAGATGGTTAGCATGGTCCTCCCGATTTTGGGAATACACATGAATATCGTTGATGAACACTATCACAAAAGAGTCTAGAAAAGGCTTGAAGACTCGATTCATAAGATCCATGAAAGCTGCCAGGGCATTTGTTAGCCTAAAAGACATCACCAGAAATTTAAATCACCTATACCGAGTTCTAAAAGCTGTTTTTCCTGCTACCTTATCTTCAATTGATAATATTTGGACCGTAAGTCAATTTATAAGAAACACTTAGCACCTTGCAATTGATCAAACAAATCATTTATCCTTGGTATATGGTATTTATTTTTGATTGTGACTTTGTTAAGTCGTCGGTAGTCAATACATATCTGTAGAGACCCATATTTCTTCCTTACAAACAACATCGATATGCCCCATAGTGACACACTCGGCCGGATGAAAACATTTTCTAACAAATGCATCAATTGTTCCTTTAGTTGCTTCGATTTTTCCTGTGCCATTCTGTAAGGTAGAATTGATATAGGCTGTGCGCCTGGCGTCACATCGATCCCAAAATCAATCTCCCTATTTGGTAGGATCCTAGGTAGCTCATCTAGAAAGACATCCGAAAATTCATTCACAACTGGCGCAGACTCAAGGCTAGGTGCCTAGGCATTGGTGTCCGTGACTCGAAATAAATTGAAGATACACCCCTTCTTGATCATCTTTGCAGCCTTAAGGTAAGAAATAAACTGACCTTTAGACACTACATTATATCCCTTCCATTCCACAACGGGATCATTAAAAAATTGAAGCCTCATAGTTCTAGTCAGACAACCAAGCTTGGAAAAACATGAATAAAGCCAATCTATTCCCATTATTACGTCAAAATTGACCATCCACAATTTAATAAGATCGGCCATGGTATCCCTACCATGTACCGTAACGACACAACCTCTATAAACTCGGGCAGCCGTACTAGACTCGCCAACTAGAGTAGACACTGATAATGGCTCATGAAGCTAATCTGGTTCTATCCCAAATTACATGGCAACAAAAAGGGTAACATAGGACAAGGTAGAACTGGGGTCAATAAGTGCATACATGTCATGAGATTCGACAGTCAGAATACCTGTAAAGACATATGGAGAAGCCTATGCAGTCTGGATATCACTCATAGCATAGAACCGACTTGGTCCTCCCGAACTCTGGGCACCACCTCTAGCTGTACCATGCCCCGCGAGTGCTGGAGCAACTCGAGCTAGAGAGGGTGCTGAAGATGTAACAGCTGCTGGATTGGATGACTGTGTTGTGCCCCTACCCGCACCTTGGCAAGATGTATGACAATGCTTCTGAATGTGGCCCCTCATCCCATATCCATAGCATATGGGTAACTCTATGTAGCAAATTCCTGAGTGCATCTTCCCACAGCTGGGGCACAGGGACCTCTGTTGCTGCTGGGATCTCTCTGCTGACTGACCCCGCTGGTAGGATCTACTGTTCCCCTGATTGGGCCTGAAATAACTCCATTGCTGCTGCTGGCTGGGCCCTGATTGCAGTGCACTGGCTGAAGGCTACGCAATGGACTAGGATGGCCCTGATGATCCTCCCCGAAAAGTTGATCTTCCCCCACCTAGAGACTCACCCATATTGCCCGTAGATCGGGACTTTCTATTACCCTATCACCCCATCTTTTTCTTCAGTTTACAGTTCTCAGTGGCATGAGTAAATGCCACCAACTTCCCCTAATTCATGTTAGAATTCAAGGCAACTTTAGAAGCCTCATTAATAGTCAAAGGATTAAGGCCCTGAAGAAGCTGGCGCGCCCTAGCCTCCATTGTGGGCAACATGTGAACAACATATTTGGACAGGGGGGCAAACTCCATGTGATACTACCACACACTTTTGCTACCTTTCTTCAGATTCTCAAAGTCTACTGCATGGGCTGCCCTTGTCTCAGCAGGAAGGAAATGATTTTCAAAGGCCTCGACAAACTCATTCCACCTTGTCAGAGGCCTCCCGTCCTTACGTGAATCTTCCCAAAGCTCAAACCACGAATAGATTACCCCTTTCAAATGGTAGGCAGCCAACTCTACTCCCTCTATCTCAGTTACACGCACAACCCCTGAGGGTCTTGTGCATCTCATCAATAAAATCTTGGGGTCCTCTTCTCGATTTGCACCCATAAACACCGGAGGGTCTAACTGAAGAAATTTTGTTCACCCCGGAACTGGTGGAATCCCCTTGTTGGCTAGATGAACTGGGTGTAACATTTGATCTTTAGGCCTGAGAGGCCACTAGCTGAGTCAACATCTAAATAGATCCCCTAAGATCTCCATCAGAATTACCAAGACCTGAAGTTGGTGCTGGAGGCAGAACAGGAATATCAATGGGAGGGATAGTATCACCCTCAGAAGATATAGGAACTGGTGTAGCAGCCGGGGGAATGTCCTCACCCCTCAAGTTCTCACCCGCAACATCAATAACAGAGTCGACTGCCACTCATGGGGCATCATTGACTCCTTGGCCAGTCTTGGCTTTCTTCTTAGGTGCCATGTACTGAAAATTGAAGGAATGCACTACTTAGAGGAGGAATAGTTTCACATTTGTCGCACGATCCAGAATATCAAAGAAGGGTGTAATTCCTAAATGTCCAAGTAGCCTCCAACTTATTGATGTGGTCGACTACATACCGATAAGAAGGACTCTACTAGAAACTGCTCCGAGACATCCTAGGACACTTTAAAAGCTTAGTCTCTGATATCAAGTTTGTCACGCGCTAACATCGAGAGGCGTGATCGACACTCAATCAAGTGAACCGAATTGAGCAAGCCTTTTTGAAACCATCTACCCAAATCAATATGATCAAGAAACCATAATTTCATTTAAATTAGACAGTAGTAAAGATCGTACATGAAACATTACTCATTCATTTTATGCTACAATCCCAAATAATAATTATATTCCCAAAACATCATGCAGTTACAGTTTAGGGGAAACAAAAGTTTCGAATTTCAATATAGTCTAGTGACCCATCCATTACACAAACATAACCCACAAAAACATCTACGGATCCTCTAAGGATACAAAAGATAGTTATGATAATGCCAGCAACAAGGCCCCGGCTACACCTAAAAAGTAGAAATTTTTTATAGCCAAAAGTGTACAACATAAACCCTGAAGGAAAGGGGCTCACCAATACTTCTGAGAGGAGGATACTCCGCTAGCTGCGGTCGGCACTGTCCACTATATTACCACCTACATTCATTAAAAAATATAGTGCCCTCGGCAAAAGGGATGTTAGTACCATGGAATAATACTAGTATGTATAACTAAACACTAAACATCAACCATTCAAGAGTAAAGAAATAATGAGGACTAAAAAGCTTCAACAATCACCATATTATCAAATAAACGGTCCACATAGCTTTCACATAATTCCCGTAACATAAGGTTGGGGCATTCCATATTATTGCATCATCATTCACAATACCACCGCTTTCTTGCGTGGAGTCCGATCACGGCCGGATCGGCTAAGTTGCCTCATTTGAGACATATACCTCAATCACTATCTCATTCTCACTTTTGATCTCAATAATCAACACAGTACCACCATTTGTGTGGCATGACATCCGATCACGACCCGATTGGCTAGGCTGTCTTACCAAGACGTACCCCTTTTTCCATTAATCATATCGTTTAATTTTTTTGGTTTCACATACGTTAGTTCATAGTCACTTTGGAACCACAATTACCATATCGATACTTGCCACTATGACACATTCCATAACTCACGTTTCACATTATTCCCATTTTTAATATTAACCTTGCTATTTGAGATCATAGACACATACAAAAGCAATTCAAGTTGTATGCATAGAGAGGAATTCACCTAGTTCGGCATAACAATCACAATGTAACCTTGATTTGCAATTTAGGCATTTTAGCACATAGTTCATATTCTTCACACATCCACAATTTTACAAAGAATAGCACATTAAACACATGGAGACATACCTTCCACGTATATTCTCACAAAACCAAATCATTTGATATAACAAGTACTATATCAATCAAATTTTGGGATTACAACATTTGCACAGACACCATGTAAGCTCAATTTCTAACAAGAGGGGGTTTTATCCATATATACCTCAACAGAGCTTTCCTTAAATCCTTACAATAATTCCGGAATTTCCTAGCAACTTTGATCTATTTCATGAGGATTACAAATTGAACCAAGAATTAGGTACATGATTAAGATTCTAGCTCATTTGAATATATTACCAAGACCTAAGTGTGCATTGTGATTTTAGGACCCCTTTTTGTGAGGGATTTATATCGTCTTGCACCCCAATTGCTATCTTTTTAACTCATAATCTCCCCATACCCTATTATCATTTATGCATGCAAGATAATCAACCCTAATACTCATGGACCCACTTGTTAATCACTTATCTGAATAGAAATTTCGAAATCATAGATTATGGCACAATTCTTACCTCTTAGGAAGAAGGCCTAGGAAATTTTACTTGAAAATCTTCAAAGATTTGGGCGAGGATTGTAATGACTTGGTGAGATTTAGTTTGTCCCTCTAGAACTCCCTCTCTCACTCTATTTGCAGTAAGATAGCATAAAAAGGGTCTAATGGTGTATTTTTAATGGGATGAGATCGGAATTTAAAAGTTATAAAATAGGAGCCCCGATACAATCTGCGATCACATATGCGATCGCATAATGGACATGTGGATCGCAAAAGAGACCGCAAAAATGGCCCCCAAAACCTGAAAAAACTGCCCGGGTATGCGACAAGAAAACGGTCCACATACTTGTTCTGCGGTTGCATAATGCACCTCAGAACTACCCCTCGCAAAATTTCAAGGAGATTATGTGATGACTACGCGGCCCGCATATTGATTATGTGATCGCATAATTGGCCGCATAGTTGGCTTCAAACCTAACTAGCACACTGTCTGACTATGCGGCGACTATGCAGTCCGCATAGCTATTATGTGACCGCATAATGGACCGTTGAAATGCACTTTTCTGGAAAAACATTAATCCTTAACTTTTTAATGCACAAATCAATCCAAAAGGTCCGAACAAAATTTCTAACACATATTCCTAACTTGGCACTATAAGATTTCGGATTTTTGAGCAAAGATTTCCACGGGACCTTACACAGATTCCCCTACAAATCTATGATTTGGACTACGTGAGGATATCTATAAGGCCGCATGAAATTTTTACTCAAAAATCCAAAATCTCGTAATTCCAAGTTAAGAATATTTGTTCGGACCTTTTGGATTGATTTGTGCATTAAAAAGTTAAGGAAAAAAGTTTTTTCAAAAAAGCGCATTTCTGCGCCCCATTATGAGGCCACATAATAGCAATATGGGTCGTATAGCTGCCACAAAGTGAGTAATAATGTTGGCTAGTTTTGAGGACAAATATGCAGCCAATTATGCGATTGCATAATCGATATGCGGGTTGCATAGTTATCGCATGACCTCCGGGGGATTTTTGCTAAGAGCAATTATGCGGGTAAATTATGCGATCGCAGAACAAGTATGCGGACCGCATATTGGTCGCACAACTGGACAGAATATTTATGTCTTGAGGGGTACTTTTTTGGGCTGCATATCAGTTATGCAGTCGCATATGCGACCACAAATTGAGTCGGGGCTCCTATTTTCTAACTTTTAAAACCCGACCCCATTCCATAAAAAAACACACCATTAGACCCTCTTGTTCTATTTTCTACTACATTTAGAGTGAAAGTAAGAGTTCTAAAGCGATGAAGTGATCTTCACCAAGTCACCACCCAAATACTTGAAGATTATCAAGTAAAGTTACTAAGTCTTCATCCTAAGAGGTAAGAACTTGTGGCCTAACCTTTGTTTTTGAAATTCCTAGTAAGATGAGTAATTAGTAAGTGGGTTCATGGGCATAAGGATAGATTATCTTGCATGAATGTATGATAAAATGGTATGGGGAGATTGTGAGCTAAAAATATGACAAATGGGGTGTAGGATGATAGAATCTCTCACAAAAGTGTCCTAAAATCATTATGCACACTTAGTGCTTGATAATGTACCCAAATGAGCTAGAATCTTGATTATCCCTCTAATTTTTGGTTTAACTTGTAATTCTCATAAAACAGATCAAAGTTGCTAGGAGTTCCGGAATTATTGTAAGAATTTAAGAAAAGCTCTATTGGGGTATGTATGGCTAAAACCCCCTCTTCTTTGAAATTAAGCTCCTTTGGTGTCCATACAAATGTTGTTAGCCTAAAATTTGATTGATTTATTGCTTGTTATTTCAAATGAATTGGTGTTGCAAAAATATATGTAGAAGGTATGTCTCAATGTGTTCAATATGCTATTCTTGGTAAATTGAGGATGTGTAACGAAATGCTAAAATGCCTAGATTTCAAGTCCAATTTAAACCGTGATTATTATGCCGACAATGTGAAATTCTCTCTATGCTTACAACTTGAATTGGTCTCGTGTGTGCCCATTATCTTAAATCGCAAGGTTAATGTTGAAAGTGGAAATGATGTAAAATATGGGGGAAAAAAGTTTGAGCTATGAAATGTGGCCTAGTGCCAAGTATGATGTGATAATTTTTGCCCCAAGTGTCGATGAACTTATATATGTGGAACAAAAGTTAAATGAGATGATTGATGGAAAGGGAAATATCTTAGTAAGACGACTTAGCCGATCAGGCCTTGATCGGATGCCATGCTGCACACTTGGTGGTATTGTGCTGATACTAAAACCGGAAAGTAAGAACGAAATTGTGTTGAGGTACATGTCTCAAATGAGGCAACTTAGCCGATCGGGTCGTGATTGGACTCCGCTCAAGAAAAAGGTGGTATTGTGAATGATGATGCAACACTATGAAATGTCCCAACCTAAGGCTACTGAAATTATTTGAAAGCTATGTGATCCCTTTTATTTGATGATGTGGTGATTGTTTAAAGCTTTTGTTAGCCCTTATGATTTCTTTATTCTTATGTTGTTGTCCTTTCTAATGGGATGGTGTTTATTTATACATACTAGTACTATTCCATGGTACTAACGTCCCTTTTTATGGGGGTGCTACAATGGGTGTATGTGGTTGTGTAGCAGACAGTGCCAACCGCAGGTAGCGGAGCATCCTCCTCTCAGCAATCTTGCTGAGCCCCTTATCTTTCATGGGTTACACAGCATATATCATTTTGTAAATTACAACTTTTGAGGTATAGACAAGGCCTTGTTTTCGACATTATCATAACACACTTTGTATCTTTAGTGGCTCCGTTAACATTTTTGTGGGTTATGTACGAGAGATGGATAGGTCACTGGACTATGTTGTAATTTCAAACTCATGTTCTTCTAAACTGTAACTGTATGAAATTTTGGAAACATAACTATGGTTTAAGGGCTGTAATATAAAATGAACTAACAATGTTACATGTACGATCTTTCCTAATGTCTAAATAAATGAAAGCATGGTTTCTTGATCATAGTGAGTTAGGTTGAAAGTGTCCTAAAGGCTTGCTTAGTTGGGTTCGATTGAGTTCCGATCACGCCTCCCGAGGATGGGGCGTGATAATATCCCAGGAGATCCTCTGCACATTTACGTTTGGTTTTACAGGACGATATCCTTGGATATCCCTATTGCTATCTCTATGTTTTGAGTTATTTCTTTATGTGATTTTATTCTTTATTGACTGTTAGTATCTCAAATATACTATCATATTTCATACTATTTTATTTGGTATATATATATATATATATATATATAACCAGTAGGGCCCTAACCTTCCTCATCACTACTCGACCGAGGTTAGGCTTGACACTTAATAGTACCATTGTGGTGTACCCATGCCCTTTCCTGTACATGTTATTTTTGTTGTGCAGATCCAGGTTCTTCTCCTCAGCCATTCTATCAGTGTGGTGGGCGATATCAGAGATTTCGAAGTTTATCTGCCGCGTCCGTAGACGTAGAAGTGCCTCTCTATTACCCCACCCAGCTTTGGACTTCCTGTATTTACTTTTGATTAGACATTTAGAGTTACAACACTATGTAGTCTCCTCGAGCTTGTGATTTCATGATATTCATGGTTTTGGGAGTTTAATTCGGTTTTGAGAGTGAGTATTGTATGAGCGTCATTTTAAACTCTTTTATTATGTTTGAACCGCAACTTGCTAGTTCTGTATTTCATTTACTTTTTTCGCAGTTCGTTAGGCTTACATAGTCATAGAGACTAGGTGCTGTCACGATAGTTCGCGGAGGGAGAACTTGGATCGTGACAATAGGAGCAAGGATATGAAAACGTGAGTGAAAAGGTGACAAGAATGGATAAGTTCTTGGGATTAAGCTCATGAAAATAAGAGAGCTGATGGATTATCTAAGTAATAGAAGGCCCTGTATTGCCAGAATGAACTCAAAGGAGTCTAATAGCCTGTTTGGCCACTTTTGGTCAAAAATTGAGATGTTTGGCCAAGTTTTTGGAAGGAAAAAAAGTGCTTTTGCGGAGAAGCAGAAAAAAATAGCTTCTCTCCAAAAGCACCTTTTTGGCAAGCACTTTTGTGAAAAATACACTCAAAAGCTATTTTTAACAGCTTGGCTAAACACTAATTGCTACTCAGAAGTGCTTTTCAAACTAATTATCCAAACACAAACTGCTTCTCACCAAAAGTACTTTTGAAAAAATGTGATTCTCAAAATAAGATAACTTTTGCAGCTTGGCCAAACGGACTATAAGACTAGTAGAATTTAGAAGAGATGGAATGCTGCACTGGAAGTGGAATAAGGGCGTAAATGTGATAGATAAAGGATGACGTTTGGGCCTTTGATTGAGTAATGACTTGAAGAGGATTGCATGAACTGTAAGGGGCTAAAATACCCATATAAGGTGAGTCACATTGGGATGCTATAAAGTATGGTTATGGAAGTATAGTATCACCCCTAGGTGAATCAATCTAATTACTCCGGATGTCCCTTATGAGGCGTGAGCCCTAGCGACAGTGTTACATAAGAGATCAAGTTATTGGTGGTAGATGATGTATCAACCATAAGGTTAATCAACAATAGATGAATAAATGTGCAGCGGTATGAGATGAGATTAGACCATCAGACTTAAGGATAAGCAACGAGAGTAACTTGGAGTTAGTTGCAAACCTCAGTAACGATAAATCAAAGTAAGAATTATGGTATAGTATGACCTATGTAAATGTAGTAAAGTCATTCGAATGGATAACAAAGTCTATGAAATAAGATATAGCAATATTAGCAAGTTCTACAAAATAATGAGAGAAGAACATCAATGCACCTATAGATGCCCAGAGTGTCATCCTATTAAGCCTTGTATATTTTTACAAAGTAGGGCCTAGAGATTGGCTAAAATCTAGAGGAAAAAATAGAGAAGAGTCGCATAGGCACACTTACAAGGTTAGTATCGTAGAGGTTGCACAATAGAATATAGCAATAGTTACGAGATTGGAAGAAATACGATTACAAGTCATGTCATATGAAAGAGGCCTAAAGGGGGGAATGCCCTGTCCTTTGTTTTTATTCACAAAACAACTGCCTAAATAGCAAGGTGAGTTTTGAAGTATTCACAAAAGCACTAAGTTATGAAAATGATAAGAGCATCAGTCAACATTCAAGGATGAATGTTCCAAAGAGGGGAATGGTGTTATGCCCGCAATATTATATCGATGCTACGTCCCGCAGTATTAACTTACAATGATGTTACGCTTTGCAGTATTAAATTACAACAATGTTGTACCTTGTAGTATTGTACATTAAATTTGTCGTACGGTAATTGACATCAGTCCAAGGAAAATATTATTTGGAGATTGTAAGGATTATGCTATTTCAAATAAGTAATGAGTAAGTTAGTAACGGTGAGAGGGGAATCAAGTCAAAGAAAATAAATTTTCATCCAGGTTTGGCATGTTGGGATAAAATATGGCCATGATAGTAAGATGTATAAAGTGTATTTAAATTGATTTGTATTATATAAAATTTGGTATAATTCTTAATTATGTGGATGATCGTGTGATTGGTTAATTATTAATTAGTGATATATTATATAGTTAATTAAGGATTAATGGGTAATTAAGTAAGTTATTGGGACAACGCTTAATAAGCCAAAATGTGGAACCCCCCCCCCCCTTTGTTGTTTAAGTTAACTCCTAGTCATTCTTGTTAGGCGGCAAGTTTAGAAATATGAAAATTTAGCAAATCTTGTGCAATGAGTGACCTATCCACTTTCAAGAAAGAATTAAATATAAATTCCTAACATATTCCTTCTTAAGAAAGATTCATGTGAGCAGGGAAATCAGGAAACCGATTTTCCCTAGGCACGGGATCTCGGTTCGATCGCTTCCCTCGAGAACTACCAATGCCTTGCCCAGAACGGGCATCGACCAAGGCCCCCGATGGGCGAAGATACCCCCCGAGAGATGCATCCGGGGTCCTAGAGACTTGTCTAAGCGGCTAGACGCCAGTCCTCGAATGACATAAGAAATATAGGCCGTCACATCTCATTCTTTTGTTATACTATGTATTCCGTACTATTTTTGGACGCCCCTTTTCTATAAAAGAATGGTCACAAACACATTGTATGATATCTCCAATTGTCTTACAAAAGAGCAATAATATTCTCCCTCCCCCTTTCTCTAATCTCACTCTCGTTTCAAGTCATTTCAATTGTTAACTATTCTCTTAGTTTGTCGAATAAGAATATTCCGAGATCGCCTTAGCATTTATTGTTTCTTCATTTGTTCTTCATTATTTCGCTCAATACTGATATTATATAGCCTTACTCAACTATGTTTTTACTTGTTATCCCCTTTCCAACTACCCTCGACAAGCCCGAGATAGGCTCGAGGCTCGGTTCCGAGGTGTCTACTGGCTGGTTTTGCACCCGAAAAACACCCGCTTACTAGTTTGTTATTGCTTTGGTTAACTCAATCTCAATCACTTTACTTCACATTCTAGCACTAATCACCCTTACAAACTAGCTCGAGAATAGATCACATAGTTTTCGAATACCATTTACAAATTTAATTGTTGTTACCATTTTCATGTTAAACAGGTCGGCACCCACCATGGGGCTAAAAATAATAGTGATTATTTTCTTGCTAATTTCGTCACTTAGACCCACGATATCTTTCACACTTTTTCTTGCCCGAGATCTTTCGATTGCAGGTCAAAATATCCGGCTCGATAAACAGAGTTGAGAATAACAACCTCGAAAACCATGGGGAAAACAGTGTGGCTGTCCCGGCAGCTGGAGCACCTCTGCAGTATCCTGACGAAGTTCCCGGACCAGTCCTGGTGGATGCAGATTCGTAGTGCGCTCAGCAAGTAGATGAAACATCTCACAGCGATAGGAGAGTACGCATCAATGATCAACATGAAGCGAAAAAGACCCCAGCCCAGGAAGAACAAGAAGTTAGTCTTCATGTTATTTTTGAAATGTTGCAGGCACAACAACTAGCCATCGCTAAGCTGCAAAGCCATCCAAGAACCCCTAGCATAGTGGCATCAGATACAGCTCCCCTCTCCAAACGAGTACTCGAAAGATCAAGCAACAGCGGGTCAGTGGCCGATCCAGCCATTGTAAAAATGCTCGAGGACCTCACCAAAAGGATCGAATCAGGAGAAAAAATGATCGTAGACAATGATAAAAGGGTTGAGATCTATAACTCTAGGGTCGATCAGATCCCAGGCGCTCCTCCGGTCCTTAAGGGTTTAGATTCGAAGAAAATCATTCAATGGCCATTCCCTGAAGAAGCATCCCCAAAACCTATCCCGAAGAAGTTCAGAATGTCGGAACTCCATAAGTACAATGGCACCACCGACCCCAACGAACACATCACTGCATATACCTGTGTAGTAAAAGGTAACGACATAAGGAGCGATGAGATACAATCCGTACTACTGATAAAATTTAGAGAAACACTTTCAATGGTGGCCATGATGTGGTACCATAACCTGGCTCCCGACTCCATAGATTTGTTCGCCATGTTAGCGGACTCTTTCGTAAAAGCACATGCCGGAGCCATTAAAGTAGAGACAAGGAAGTCTGACATTTGCAAAATCAAGCAGAGAGAGAACAGAGATGCTGCGAGAATTCGTGTCCCAATTCCAGATGTAGAGGATGGAGCTACCACCAGTCTCCGATGATTAGGCAGTGCAGACCTTCACCCAAGTCCTGAACGAACGGAGCTCTATGGCTTTGAAACAGCTGAAACAGAATCAGATCGAGTACCCGGCCGTGACCTGGTCAGACGTCCACAATCGGTACCAGTCGAACATTAGGGCAGAGGATGACTAGCTGGGGGCCCCGTCGGGCTCAGTATACCCAAACGAACTCCTGGAGAAAGAAACAAAACCAAGCAAAGAAAGGTATCAATCGTACCTCAAAGACAGGAGGAACGTCCCGAGGCATAACCTGGCCGGCAACGATTGGAGAATAGATCGAGGATAGGATCCTCGGTGGATCATCAACAGGACAAAATTTGACTGAAATATGGTACCAACCAACCCACCCCACTTGTCGGAATACACCATTAGTGTCGATGTGTCAGACATCGTGTTCGCTATCAGCAAAATTCGGGATGCAAAATGCCCCAGACCAGTGCAGTCGTACCCTTCGTAGAGAAATTACAACTTGAAATGTGAGTTCCACAACACACACGACTACCGGATCGAGGATTGCCATCAACTACGAGAAGAAGTTGCTCCGGGAATTCCTCAGCAATCAGGCCAAAAATCAGTTTCAAGACAGGGAGGCAACCAAGAAGTACGAAGTAAACGAACCACAACACGTCATCCACGTGATCATGGGGGGCGCCGATACCCCGCAGGAACCCATGATGAGGAAAACAAAAATATCCATCATCAAGCCTTACCTTCAGTGTAGAAGACATAAGCCTCATCTCAACCCCACAACGACGCCCTGGTAATTTCCTTTCTTGTAAATTCTTTTTAGATAAAATATATACTCGTGGATCCTAGTAGCTCGACCAATATTATTAGGTCGAGGGTGGTAAAACAGCTCGATTTAACTAAACGGATCGTGCCCTCCAATCGAGTCCTCAACAGGTCCAACATGGCGCAACGAAAGGAGAGATCGTCATCCCCTTCACCATGGACGGCATAACCCAAAACACCAAGTTCCATATCATCGAGGCATACATGAGGTATAAATCCTTGTTCGGACGACCATGGGTACATTGCATGAGAGCAGTACCGTCCACCATCCACCAGATAATAAAATTCCCGACAAAGGATGGAATTAAAACTATCTACAGGGAGCAACATGCGACAAGGGAAATGTTTGCAATACACAATGTAATGTCGATCCCCGTACCTCCGCCTCCGAATAAGCCACAGGTGAATCAGGTCTCAACACCGGTCAGGTTTGACAAAATGCAAAAATAGGAATTTGTATTGCATACCCGACCTGGGGCGATCGAAACAAATAAGCTCCAGAGCACCATCTACGTATCCCGTCCAAAGGTACTGTCGTTTCTTTTATTTTATTTTCAAGATCGAAATTAACCCTCATGCAGGCACTAAACCGAAGATATCGGGACACTGGCACTGTGAGAAAACCTCGAGACCTCCCAAGAAAGGCACGCCCGTTGCACTCTTTTCCTTGGACCGAGTTTTTTATCCCAAAAAGAGGTTTTTAAAGAGGAAATGCCCGCGAAGCTAATGGGAGAGAAACTCTACAAAATCCCTCGAAGCCATCCTTACGGTCCGCTTTCAAAGCAGCTAGGAGCATTCCCCCTGAAATCCACCGGACTTGTGGGAGCGCTAAAAAACGATCTCTACGGGGAAATGATGTACCAGGACAAAATGGTCAATATAACCAAACCTTGCTAAAGCGAGGGCATATATTATTATATCAGGCAATCGAAAATATTATATCAAGAATAAAGCAACGTGAAAATCAGTAAAACAACCTGACTTGGTTTAAGAACCGGTCAATTCAGCACGATAGCACGTATATCGCATCAATAAATCGAAGTATATCTCCAACGCCTTACTCTCCAAAAAGAAATAAATCGCAGCATACTCCCAATAGAGGACTCTCCATCGAATACGTCCCAAAATAGTCAGAGACTTAAAATGATTCAACATCCATCCTACCTCGGGTTCGGAATTCTTGGCTCATAAAGCCCTCGCAAATGCATCCCCGGGTTCGCAAAAAGTTGTCTTCAAGCATGAGCAGAACTCAGTGACTCGGAATATCTTCCCCAATCGCCATGTACTAGATAATCCAAAATTGTAAGACCTTAGTGGGAAGCCTCGACACAACCAGATTTATTCTCCACACACTTTAAGACCTCAACAAGCATGACAAACTGTAAGACCTCAACAGGTATGAACAATCCCGTAGTTTAGGTTATACGTCGCATTTGTAAGAATCCATAAAGGGAATACCCTCGGTGTAGACGCCTAAAATTGCTTCTCGGGATAAAAAATTGCCTCGGCCAAATGCACATGAATTCGGTCAAAACGGCTTCTACAAGTCAAAGAATGTAATTCGGGATGTCCGACTATCGCTAAAAAATCCTCCGAATCTACTTCGGAAAGAACCGCTTAAAAACAGGTTTCCCTCAAAAGGCCAAAAACGTGTCCCAAACATGTCGGCTCCAAAATCACAAGAGCATCGATATTCTCGGCCTACGAGCTATGAACCTTACGAGGTGCTCAAAATAACCGATTACGACTTGAAATTGAGGTTTTTTCAGAATTGACGACGGGTCAGGCAAAATAATCAATAAGACCTTAACGAGAAGAAATAAAGCCTTCAAAAAGCCTCCGAGCCTCACCTCCGAGGTCTTTACGAACAAACAACATAAGTGCCATTATCGTCGGCTAAGCAAGCCTCTGAGCCTCAAATCGAAAGGTCTCTACGACCATACAACATAAGAGCCATTGTCACCAGCTTGAAAATTGAAAACTTGAGGATTAAAGCTAGCTCGAGTCCTAACTCGATTCGAAGACCAGATCTAAAATAGTTAACTATGCAAAGCCTCCGGGCCTCATACTAGAAGGTCGCAATTACAAAGCAACAGAAAGGCTACCATCGCTGGCCGAGAGCTCAAATGAGATTTGAGGGTCTATTGCAGCTCGAGTCGTAATGCGACTCGGAGACTGGACCCAAAAAACATAATACACCCAAGAGCGTTACATCGATGCCACTATCGCCAACTGGAACCTTTGGAAAGATCAAAGGGTTGATTATATCTCAAATCGCAACGCGGCTCAAAGACTGGACCCGAAAAATTGCCAAACACCCAAGGGTGGAGAACAAAAAACACTATCGCCAACCGGAGCCTCCGGAAAGATTAAAGGGTCAATTGCAGGTAGAACAACAACACAACTCGGAGATTGGATCCGAAAAGTTGCCAAGCGCCTAAGGGTAGAAAATAAAAACCATTATGTCCAGCTTGGCCGGGCTCAAGGGTAAGTTAAGCTCAAGTCGGATCCCGACTCGGAGAATGAACCCGGGAATAAATCTACCACAATATGCCTAATGGCACGACATAAATGCCGCTATCATCGGTCAGAAGCTCAATAAAGATTTAAGGGTCAACTATAGCTCGAGTCGCAACGCAACTCAGAGACGGGGCCAAAGAATAGTTAGGACGATAGAAGGTAAAAAATGGAAGCAACCGCTAGCTGCCCGCACGAGCACAAAAGGCTCGAGAAGGCTTGAACCAAAGCTCGACTCAAGGGACTCAAGTCAAAATAGCTGGGATAAACGCAAAAAAATCCCGGTGCATGTTCACATCAAAGATCACGCTTGGGAGTCCCCGATACATATGATCAAATCCGCACCTACAAAGGCCCAACCATGCGCCAAAACTGGCCCGCCCGGTAAAAAACAATAAATGTATCAAAGAAACAAAAATCCAAACCCTTTCTTATATATATCATGCACGAAAGGCGACCTCTCTATGTGTAGGCACCCTACGACCATATCAAAAACAAAATGGCAAAAAATAGTAAAATCTCCACTACACGCTGAAAGGAGTACAACTTGTCGAGAATTCACCCTTTACGGCCTCAGCAAACAGCAACCAAGCTCCGCGATTGTCCTCCTGGCCCGAGCCAATTCTTCCGAAAAAAGGAGCCCCCTGCACAAGCCTGATCAGAATACTCCTCTTCGAAGGCCACAAAAACTGACTTCTTGACCCCCCTTCTTTCAATCGAAGAGTCGCTTCAACTCAGCTTAAATGCCAACAACATCTCAGGGACAAGTTATCGTTCCCCGGCCTACCTTGGTTCGGCCTAACATCACTTGGGTCTAAACGCCGATTATCTCAACTCCAAGCCACAAAGGATTAAATACGAAATTTCCCAAACCACGCCCGACCTAACTTTGGTACTGTTACAAGTTGCGAGGACTCAACCCCAAAGGCAGAAACCCTGGCCAAAGCATTCATCCCCTCCAAATCCCAAGCTAGCATTCGAGCCCCTAGCTCCTCGCAAGTAATTCTGGCATGGACAGAATCACCCCCAAGCTACTTCGAAACCTCCATTTATTACTACAACTAGTATAGAAAAGAGAAAGGGGAAACTAGCCCTAAGGGTGGAAAGAGACAAAGCATGCACTATAAGACACATGCTCCACTAGACAGATTTTTTTGAAGATCGAGCCTGAAACTATCAGAAAATCGGGTCCTAAATGTACCAGCCCGGATCTAAGGCCATTACAAGCGTACAAAAGGAAGTTTCAGTTACAAGAAGGAGAGCACAAGATGCACCCATTGGGGGACATCTTCTTATCCCTGCGAATAAGTGGCAAGGGTTCCGAGGGGACAACGTCAGAGGCCAAAACCAGAAGAGATGATTCTCCCAAAGTCCGACATGCATCTTTCCCAAGAAAATGACCGTTGGTGGTAGACTCTGACTGCACCCAAAAGTAGGCGCAAGCAGCTGCGCATTACATTTAAAGCAACGACAAATTCAAAAAGCAACTCAGGGGCATCAGCCCTCAGCACCATTTCCAACATCGGAGCTATAAGTCAGCCCAACGGCTCCATCACAACAGAGCCCTGAAAGACTAAGCAATGCCTTCGCCATCACGAGACCAACACACAGAGGCCCCCGCCGAAGGAAATTAGCGAGCCTCCTCCTAAAAGACCGCCAAAGAGCCCAAAGGCACTACCCGTACCTTGGAGATAAGAACACGGCAATCCAAAGTTGCTTATCCCATGTGGAATACAAATGGTCCTCCACAAGTCCATCTCACATCAGTCAAAAGCTCCAAGAAAAATCAAAGTGGCGCCCGAGCATGGGCAACCCCTCAAAATAAAGTAAAACACATACGCTCTAGAGGGCTACCTATGATCCGAAAGGGACCCTTACGTACGTAAGGATATAATCTTCTCTCAATGCCATTCTGAAGGGCCGCAAGACACCATCAATTATCCCCACGTAATCCAAGGAACTTGACAGCTTAAATCTATCGAGTCAGCTTAAGCTCGATCAGAAACTTGATTATCGAGCTCGAAAAAAGACACACCGATCAATACGGGATTTGGGGAAATGCTTCCATCCGAATCAGACGCTAGCAGTTTACAACGAATGAAGACTTTCGAAGGAACAAAAACATGCCAAAGAAAGGCAAGAATTTCTAGCAGAAGCCCGAAAAAAGCGTATTTATATTCATAGAAATCCATATATACAATTACATCATAAATGATTACAAAAGCCCTCAAGAGATCTCTACAAAAAGAAAAGGGGAGGGGTTCAGAGAGATACAAGTAGTATGCAAGTTCAAGGGAGCATCCTATGTACATATAGCGCTTTCAATATCGTCCTTCCAGGCGTATGACCTCAAAGACAATATCTTGCAAGTCCGTCCCCATAGGGATTTTATCCCATGGCATCCTCAAAAGGAAGCCGAGAGAAGAGCAAAATGACGAGGGGGATAGCGGAAGAAGGCGAGAAGTGGCTGGGTGAAAAATTTGGCTAGCACGGACTCTGCTAGTATGCTTACCCCGAAGCCACTTCTTGAGATGTTGCCTCGACCCGGGAGGTAACAGTAGAGTTTAGACCATCACCAAGCCCCTCGGAATCCAAAGAAGGTGTAATATTGCAGCCCAAGGAAGGAGGGTAAGCAGCGGTGTATAATACGAGCCCCCTCTTGAGCAGCGATGGATAATTCAAATCTTTTTCCAGGACGGTGGAAATCCACCTCCCAAGTCGCCATACCAAGCCAATGGGAGTAACAACAACAACAACAACAACAATAACAACATCATAGTGGGACAAGCCCGTCCCATCAGGGAAAGATCGAGATCTGTCCCATGGCGTGTCCAACATAGGATCTTTAGGCCATAGGCCTCAAACATTGCAGAACAACAACGACTGGAAAAATGGCAGGAAAGGCAAGAAGAGCAGATATCGAAGGGATTTTTAATGAATAAATGATCACAAAGAATCCCCATATATATAGAGGGAAAGCAAAGTAATAGATGACGCCGTTACTACCCTCAAAAAACATAACAACAGGCGTAATTAATGCGTTCATGGAAGCTGAAATGATAGCAACTAAACGGTGACATGGAATGATATTAACCATGCGGCCCCAAGGAGTGAGGAGTCATGATACTTATAATGGTCCTGAAGAAGCGGGAAGGAAAAATGCCACGACTTTTGTGAAGGTAGGCTGCGCCACAGCTTAATGTCATGTCGGGAGCCCACGAGGAAGAGTGTAAAAAACATTTCTTATCACTTCCCTCTAAGAAATGCAGAGACTATCTGTGCGTGGGGAAATAAGGAGATCGATTTTCCCTCGACATAATGCTTCGAAGAGTAAATCCTGAAGGCACGGGATCTCGGTTCGGTCACTTCCCTCGAGATCTACCAATGCCTTTCCCAAATCGGGCATCGGCCAAGGCCCTGATGGGTAAAGATATCCCTTGAGAGATGCATCCAGAGTCCACAAAACTTGTCCAAGTGGCTCGATGCTAGTCCTCATACGACATAAGCAAAACAAGTTGTCACATCTCATTCTTTTGCTGTACTATGTATTCCGTACTAAGTTTGGATGCCCCTTTTCTATAAAAGAAGGGTCACGAACACCTTGTGTTATATCTCCGATTGTCTTACAAAAGAGCAATAATATTCTCCCTCCCCCTTTCTCTGATCTCTCTCTAGTTTCAAGTCATTCTGATTGTTAACTATTCTCTTAGTTTGTCGAATAAGCATATTCCGAGATCGCCTTAGCATTTTATTCTTTCTTCATTTGTTCTTCATTATTTGGCTCAATAATGATAGTATATAGCCTTGCTCAACTATAATTTTACTTGTTATCCCCTTCTCAACTACCCTCGATAATCCCCAGATAGGCTCAAGGCTCGATTTTGAGGTGTCTACTAGCTGATTCTGTGCCCGGAAAACACCCCCTTACCGGTTCGAGTATTGCTTTGGTTAACTCAATCTCTATCACTTTACTTCACGTTTTAGCACTAACTACCCTTACAAACTAGCTCGAGAATAGATCACGTATTTTTTGAATTCCATTTACAAATTTAATTGTTGTTACCATTTTCACGGTAACCAATTCATATATCTATTTCTAGGATTTGGAATTCAAAACCACATTTTCGTTCTCAAACATTACACCTAGATGTGAAGTTTTGGGGTAATAGCAAGTTGATTAGTTACAAATTGCTACAATTCATATTCTTACAAAACACTACATTGTTAGATTTTGTAATTTTATTGAGTATGGTGCAACCTTTTCCAAGAATATCATACGGATTTTTCTCTACACCAGGTATGTTAAGGCTATCGCTTCTTTCTTTTTGGCATGATCAAATGATACAGAAAGAAACAAGAAAATGCACAACTTTCATAAATGAGACTCTATTTATAGTAATACTAGAGATGCCTATGTTCTTGATTCCCCATATGTCATATTATTCTATCATCTATTCAAGGGTCTAAAAATATGTAAGATGATGAAGTTTATTTCATGATATTAATTCGAGGCATAATGGTCTTATGACGTACCGAGAGATTTTATTGACGTATTTCATATGCATTTCATGCATTTATACATCCACATTGACCCTTGACCAGATGGTATTATATATACGTATATATATATATATATATATATATATATATATATATATATATATATATATATATATACACACACATANGATTGTCTTACAAAAGAGCAATAATATTCTCCCTCCCCCTTTCTCTGATCTCTCTCTAGTTTCAAGTCATTCTGATTGTTAACTATTCTCTTAGTTTGTCGAATAAGCATATTCCGAGATCGCCTTAGCATTTTATTCTTTCTTCATTTGTTCTTCATTATTTGGCTCAATAATGATAGTATATAGCCTTGCTCAACTATAATTTTACTTGTTATCCCCTTCTCAACTACCCTCGATAATCCCCAGATAGGCTCAAGGCTCGATTTTGAGGTGTCTACTAGCTGATTCTGTGCCCGGAAAACACCCCCTTACCGGTTCGAGTATTGCTTTGGTTAACTCAATCTCTATCACTTTACTTCACGTTTTAGCACTAACTACCCTTACAAACTAGCTCGAGAATAGATCACGTATTTTTTGAATTCCATTTACAAATTTAATTGTTGTTACCATTTTCACGGTAACCAATTCATATATCTATTTCTAGGATTTGGAATTCAAAACCACATTTTCGTTCTCAAACATTACACCTAGATGTGAAGTTTTGGGGTAATAGCAAGTTGATTAGTTACAAATTGCTACAATTCATATTCTTACAAAACACTACATTGTTAGATTTTGTAATTTTATTGAGTATGGTGCAACCTTTTCCAAGAATATCATACGGATTTTTCTCTACACCAGGTATGTTAAGGCTATCGCTTCTTTCTTTTTGGCATGATCAAATGATACAGAAAGAAACAAGAAAATGCACAACTTTCATAAATGAGACTCTATTTATAGTAATACTAGAGATGCCTATGTTCTTGATTCCCCATATGTCATATTATTCTATCATCTATTCAAGGGTCTAAAAATATGTAAGATGATGAAGTTTATTTCATGATATTAATTCGAGGCATAATGGTCTTATGACGTACCGAGAGATTTTATTGACGTATTTCATATGCATTTCATGCATTTATACATCCACATTGACCCTTGACCAGATGGTATTATATATACGTATATATATATATATATATATATATATATATATATATATATATATATATATATATATATACACACACATATATATGTGTGTGTGTGTGTAAATGGGATATGGGAAAGGTTATGGTATTATATGCGCACCACCACCTAATCAGCTTATATACGTTAATGATTTGTGGCCGAGATGATATGATAGAATTCCCTCATTGGCTTGATGATGTGAAAACATGTACCTATGCACGACATGACATTCATACGCATATGCATGACAGTATAAGTATTTCATGATTTACAAAGTTATGCAGATTTACAAGTTAAGTCATTTACTATATATTTCATCCATATTTGTTATGTACTAATTTATGTGCCTTGCATACTCGTTACATTATTCGTACTGATGTCCCTTTTTCCTGGGGACGTTGCATTTCATGCCCGCAGGTCCCGGTAGACAGGTCGAGAACCCTCCAAGTAGGCTATCAGCTTAGCGGAAGATATTGGTGTGCTCTATTTACTTTGGATTTGCTTGTTTGGTTAGTATAATTTAAACAAGTATTGTTTGGTTTGGCTTGGCTCTGTCCCGACCATTATCAAAAATATGTATTCTTAGAGGCTTGAACATACATGTCATGTACATAAAATATTGTATGGCCTTGTCGGCCTACGTTCAGTACACGAGTGGTTATTTTGGTCTTATAGGCCCGTACTTCATATGTATAAGTTTGTTTTCCCTCATAATTTACTTCGGTTCATTTACCTATGATAGAATGATATAAAAGATATGTTATGTTGGTACTTGGTTGAGCAAAATACTAGGTGCCCGTCGCGGACCATGTCGTGACATTTATAACCTTAGGTGCACTTAAAATCGAACTATCTATTACAATTATGTACACATATGCGTAACAGAGTTGTAATTCCAAAACAAACCAAGGTACACGTTCATGTGGCCATGGTCAAATATTTTTACTAAACAAATACTTGTAGAAATGCTTTTAGATGCTTTTTTGTAAACTACTATAATGACTGTGTACATGTTCGCATGACGTGATTTTGATTTTTTTAAATAAATCCAAAGTACTTGTTCGAGTGGCTTTGACCAAACATTTTCTTAAATTAACTAAATGCTATGAATTGTGTGCACGTATGCGTGACGTAATTTTGTACGCACCAAACTAAAACGAGTATACGTACGCGTAACTCGTCTTAAGTTAATTCTTTAAATATGGGTTATCAAGTGATTAGTAGCGGTAAAAGGTAAAATAAATATAGGTCTTAAAATAAGTAATTATAAAAATAAGCAAAGTATAAATCGCCAAGCAACCATGCTAAAACTACAAAAATTGAGAATGACAAACACCTTCTCCCGGGTTAATAGAATTCTTTACCTATTTTTCTGGTTTCACAAACTTTAAACGAAGTCAAAATTTCTTCGATATGTGATGTAAAATAAACTGGTGACTTGGGACACCATAAATATCCGAAGTGGAGACTCTCAATTAAATAAATAATCTCATTTCAATTAATGTCACTTAAATTGGAAAAACTCCCTTATATCCCTATCTCCCTTGGGCAAAAAGGAGATGTGACAGCTCTGCCAACTCTGTTGGGGACATGAACCCAGAATCTGTGGTTCAAGGGTTCAAGAATTCGAGCTTGTTTTAGTGATTTTTACTTCGCTTTATTAATTATTTTTATTACTGTAATTTTTGGGTCTAATGTGCTAATTGCCTCTTATTTATCGCTTTGAAATTATTTGAACTGTATTAAACTCTCTTCTTACGCCTCCATTATGAATCTTCTAAAAAAATGGTCCACACATTTGTGTGTCCTACTTTTCTGTAAGAGGTCGTGCCGAATAGAACGAGGATGGATCAGCCACTAGGCCGAGTAGACTTTCATGCTTCCGGTATGTTGCTCCTTCCTCGGCTCAAGTTGTCCGCTTGGGTAAGCCATGTCTAGAACATAAACCCAGGTTTAAACCTTGGATAACGTGACCTCCTGTTGGATCCCTAGAAGTAACGTTTATTTCCATCATGAGCATTAGACTTTTGGCACTCAACACAGGGGTTGGGTCCGTCTAGGACAATGTCATGACCCAAGTTCTCCCTCTATGAACTGTCGTGACAGAACCAAGTCTCAACGACTAGGTAGGCCTAACAATTTGCGGAAAGAGGAAGTAAAGATACGAAACTAGCAATTTACAATTAATTTCAAAATGTCACCCGCAATATACATAATAGCACTCTCTGCCAATATTAACACTCCCAATACCCAGAATCTAATGAAATGACAAGCCATGGGAACAACAAAATGTTCTAACTCCAGATTGTCTAATCAAAGTAAATACAAGAAGCCTAATGCTAAAGGAAAGAATAGAAAGGGACTTCTCGATCTACGGACGCGGTATATATACCTCGAAGTCTTTAATGTCGCCCTTCTCACTGGTAGAATGGCTAAGCAGAACAACCTAGATCTACACATGAAAAACATGTGAAGGAAAGGGCATGAGTACAGCATAGCGGTGCCAGTAAGTGCCAAGCCAAACATCGGTCAAGTAGTAACGAGGAACGTCAGGGCCCTACTGATTTTATATATATATATATATATATAACAAGGTAAGCAGTATGAAATGAAGTAGTATGATTAAAGACTAATAGTCGATAAAGAATGAAAACACAGAAAGAATATAGCTCAGTACATGGAGATAGCAACAGGAGGATCCACCGAGATATCATCTCGTAGTCCCAAAAATAAATATGCAGGGGATCTACCGGAATACCGATCCGTAGTCCCAAAGAAAATATCTAGTACAGGGGAATCTGCCGGCTATCATCCTATGGTCCCAAATATAAATGTGCAGGTGGATCTACCACAATACAGATCTGTGGTCCCAAAGTAAACACACAACAGTCTCGAGAAGAATCTACAGTTCTATTCAAATTCATACTAAGAAAAGCGGAGATTTCTATTCTAAACATGTTCCATAGAATTCAAGTAAATAGTTTAAGTAGATAGTACAGTTAAGTCACTTAAACATGCTTTACTAAGTTAAACAGTAGGCTTTAAATACATATAGTCTTCATAAAAAAGGAAACATCGATACTTACTTAATGAAAATGGGGTTTTTCAGCAATTAGCACGTGCACACACTCGTCACCTCATGTTATACCTATTTATCGGCGGTCTGGGATGGGCTGAACGAAAAAAAATAGCCCGTCCATTATCGGACCGGGTTGGTTAACGGGTTGTGGGTGGGTTGAACTTTTTCGGGTTATTAAGGGCCCGTTCGGGTTCGAGCTTAACTCGTTCGGGCAGGCAACTATAATTATATATTTTTTAATTAAATTTTATTTTTATTATTTAATGTTATTGATACTTAAGTGTTTGGAAACTTTTAAGGATTATAATTAAAATTTAGAAGTTGAAAGTTTTAAATTTAAAATTTGTATTTTGAAATTATAAAATTGAAATTAGACTGTAAGTGGCTACAAAAAATTATTTAATATGACCAATAGGCTGTAAGGAACAAACTCCGAAGGCTTTCATTTTATATTTTTAATACTTCAAATTGATTTTCTAGTTCTTTTTTGATTTTTTTATTTATTTTTGAACATGCAAAATTAAAAGTTTACAACAATTATAAAGAATAAGAAATAGTACATCACATATTTTGCATCGTTTTTGTAAATTCTTCCATGTCAATATAAGGTTCTTGGTGTGCGGCATTGGTTGAATCGGGACCATAAACTATTATATCTCCAATTTTTTGATCCTCTTATTCGTCTACCTTGGCACGTCCTTGATTTCACCGTTCTGATCTTATCCAATCTCTGAAGAACACTAGAATTTGTAAAGCATTCCTGCCCAATAAATGACGGGTAACTCCCAGCTGCTGCCTTGATTGGCTAAATGTGCTCTCTGATGCGACTGTTCAAATCGGCACATTTAGCACGTCTCGAGTCATGGCCGAAAGAACAGGAAAATGATTTGACTTGCTCTTCCACCAACCCTGTGGTAGAAAATCCTTTGTGAGAGGCTCTGGTGACTTTTGCAAGTACAACTGGAGTTCATCGATATTCTTGCTACTGGTTTGTTGATGCTCTCCTAGTGTAGCTCAAATCAAACAATCTTAAACACAATCATCATCATGTATTGTTTTTACAGATGTTGAAGGATTACTTTAAGGAATAATAGCATCTATAACCGAAGAAGCATCAACAATGTTAGTATAATAGTTATATAAAGTTTGTAAATGTGTGTGTAGATCAGAAATACAAGTGTCAATATTAGGAGTTCAGTTGATCCAAAATCCATATAAGTATATAAAGCTCTAATTAACAGGCGATACTTTATCATTTTGATAGTAGGTTTTAAAATAGCACCAATTAGGTAAATATGGGAAATTGGGTAGAAATATTTTTTAAACTTGTCTAGCATAGATTCAACAACATAAGGATATCCTTCTTTCTTCTTCAAATAATGTGATAAAAGAGAAATTTCAGCAATATGAACTAAACCATTTGCAATAGTCAAATAATAAGCTCCAAAAAACTGAAGTGTAGCCACATAAAAATTTTGTAAAAATTGTACAACATCATGAATGACATATAAGTTCTAGATGATAACAAAAAGCTAGGATCAGTACAATGGGAATTAAAAATTTTAGTTATAGGCATTCTATATTTATAACAAAATTTTAAGAATAAATAAGTATAATTCCACCTAGTAAATATTTCTTCAGGCATGAGAGTTGGTTTTACTCCATAGTGTATACACTTTTCTTTAAATGCATCTAATCTAGCACTTCTATTATTTCCTTGTATTACACCAACAACTCTCCTAAATAAAGTAATTTCATCTCTAAATAATTCAAGGCCGCTCTTCACAATCAAGTTAAAAATATGACATGCACATCTAACATGAAATATTTCAGGAAGTGGTGGGTGTAGATGCAATTTTAATATTGTAATAGCAACATTATTGTTAAAAGCATTATCAAATGATATACGTAAAACTTTTTCTGCAAGATTATAAAATATAGCAACTTCATGGATAGTATTACTTATAAATGCACCAGTACGACTTTGATTTTCATCATATTTAAAAGCAATAATATATTTTTGCATACAAAAATAATCATCTATCCATGGCATGTAATAGTAAAATAATCATTTCCATTTACAGCACGACCAATATGAGAAGTAAGAGAAACTGTAAAAGGAAGACTTGTGAACAAATAACATATATATGTCTGATATTGCCCAAAAAGCCTAAAGATATCAGCTCTACAAGTACTTCTAGGAATACTTTTAAACATAGCGTTATCAATTCTTTTGATATACTCTCTCCACTCTACAACAGCCTCACTTCTTCTTTGCGATCGCGGCATAGCCCACGCATTCGCGATTCAATCTTCCATCATTACTACGCGATCACATAGCACTTCCCGCGAATGTGATGAGCAAAACTCCCTCTGCCTCAGCTATACCTATGCGATCGCGAGCCTCCTTATGCGATCGCAATAAAGGATTGTTTACAATAGAAATATAAACAAATTTTCCTACTTCTTTAGTCCAAAAATGATCTATTTAGCATTCGAAATACACCGGAGGCCCCCCAGACCTCAACCAAACATACCAACATATCCTAAAACATCATACAAACTCAGTAGAACCCTCAAGTCACATCAAACAACGCTAAAACTATGAATCACCCTCTAATCTAATCCTAATAAACTAGAAATCTCAAGAATTCTACACCCCATGATAAAACAAAACAAACAAAGTCTGATTGACCCAAAAATCTGCACACATGTCACATTGAACACTACAGAGGTATTCTAACTCTCGGAATCATGTTTGGACCATGATGAAAAAATTTCACCGTCGATCCGGAAACTTAAAAAATTCAGCTTTCGGCATTTCAAGACTAAATAAGCTATGGACCTCCAAAACGCAATCCGACCACACCCTAAGCCCGAAATTACTCAACAGAGCTACCGGAATCGACTGAATTCCAATCCATTGCCATCTTCACACTGCTCCAACTACGGTCCAAATTCTAAAGTTTAAGCTCACATTTAGGGACTAAGTGTCCCAAAACACTTCGAAACTCAAAACGATCTTCCCGTCAGCTCACAATAGCAAAAACAAACACAGGGAATGCAGTTAATAGGGGATCGGGGCGTTAATTCTTAAAATGACTGGCCGGGTCGGCACATCCTCTCCCTCTTAAAATATTCATTTGTCCTCGAACGAGCATATAGAGACATACCTGAAGTAATGAAAAGATAAGGGTAATGGCTTCCCATATCCTGCTCGGTCTCCCAGGTCACCTCCTCGACCGGCTGACCCCGCTACTGAACCTTCACTAATGCAATGTCCTTGGACCTCAACTTTCGAACCTGCCTGTCCAATATCGCCACTGGCTCCAAAACATAAGATTGATCGTTGTCCAACTGGACTGAACTGAAATCCAACATGTGCGAAGGTTAACCTTGATACTTTCGGAGCATCGAAACATGAAATATCGGATGAACTCCTGTCAAGCTGAGAGGTAAAGCAACCTCCCCAACATGTCTCAATACCTCAAAAGGAACAATAAACCTCGAATTCAATTTCCCTTTCTTCCCAAATCTCATGACATCCTTCATAGGCTAAATCCGAAGCAAGACTCACTCTCCAACCATATAGGAAATGTCACGCCCCAAAATCCGAGGAGCGCGACCGGCACTCAACCGAGTAAACCTGACTGAGCAAGCCTGGCAGGTTGCATGCATACTACCCAACCCAACCGATAATTAAATAAGGGATGGACTTCATTAAAAATACTTAGTAAGTATTCTATTATCAATTCCATTTCATTTTCATTAGCCGCTTAAATCATGATTATCAAATATTACAAGTTTTGTAAATCATTGCCAAATATCAATATTTCGACATTAATTTCCAATACCCAACACAACCCAAAACCTGTCTATGGAGCCTCTAAGTATAACTGAAGAATAAAACAGAAATGCCGGCAACAAGGCTCCGGCTATACCTTATACAAATACAGAAATAAAACTCCGGGAAGAAAAACGGCATAAGCCACGCAAGGCCCCAAGGGGAAAGGGGCTCACCAATATAGCTGCTGGAAAGTAAAGGAGGTGCTACTGCCGGTGGACTGAAGTGCCTACTATAGCTCCACCTACAGTCATAACACGAATGTAGCGCCTCCGGCAAAAGGGACGTCAGTACATTTGAATTGTACTGGTATGTATAACAAACCGTACCCTGAGTAACTTCAAGCCATACACAAGTACTGAGCAATAGAAGGAAGCAACAATTGAGTACACACAAGGAAGACAATCACGGCAAACAAGTTAAAAAACTCTCCTTTCCCCATCATCATTTAAACATTTTCAATTTCACAATGTTCTCATATTTTATTTCAATAGTGATATCGATCACTTTTTCCACCCCTATTACCTCGGCCATCCTTATTACCTCGGCCACCCTTATCACCACAACCCTCACCTTATTACTTCGTGTTGCGGCGCGCAACCCGATCCCACCGTACATTTCACAATTCACAAACAACACAACCACAACAACAATTCACATAGAACAACAACAATAATAATTCACAAGGATAACCACAACAACAATTCACATAAGGTTTAGGTGACTATCCACATCATTTCCATCTTTTTCAACAGCCCGTTATACCATTTAGATCACAACAATAGTTTTCCACGACTATCCACAAGGGATGTTATCACAGTTATTTCAATTTCACCAATTACGATTCCCCTCTATCATATGTTCCAAAGTCCTTGCCGCATAACACATTCACAATCACAACTTAGTTTATTGCCATTTACTTGCCCAATCATATCGGATGTCTTAACCAATAACGTATAAGGCACAATATGTACATGGATTCACAAATAGTTCACACAAGTAAACACATCCTTTTCACAAGGGTTTAACTTCACAAATAATTCATGGAGACATCACATACCAAGTATTTGAACACCAAACAAGGCGATTTTACAAAGGTTAAGGTTAGCCATACATACCTGAAGCTGGATTCCTTTCTAATTCCTACTTCCAATTCACCAAAATAATCTAGCAACGTCAATATAGTACACGAATCAATACACATAACTTAGAATTGAAGTTCACAATTGTTAGTCAAACTCATTTAGGTTATCAACCCCTCTTTGCATACTTCTTTACTCCTACCCAATCCCTCCTACTAGATTTTAGGTTTTAAAGAACATGCATGTGTATTTAAACTTCCATTTTCAAGGATAAGTTCATGAGAATTCCCCCTTTTATTTAAAAGTTTAAAATCAATGAAAAAGGGTTGGGGATTCTACCTGCAAGAGTGGAGATGAAGACAAGTAGTTGGAATTTTCCGGGCTTGGATGACTTTGGAAAATCAGTTGAAGAGGATGAGACTCTCTCTCTCAAGAACCCTCTCTTCCTTCTCTCTAGTTCTACCCAGAAAATGTGTAAAAATGAAGTGTTGGGTCGTTTTATTGAAGAAGAGATCGGGTTGAAAAATTAGAAAATCTAGAGCCGAGTCGGGTTTGCGGTCGCACTCTGCAATCGCAGAGTGGAAATGCGGTCCGCATAATGGACCATTGAAGTGCTCCAAAAACCTGACTTCTCTGCTTGGGTTTGCGACAGAAATGCGGTCCGCATTTGAGTTCTGCGGTCGCATAATGCACCGCAGAATTGACCTCCACAAATCCCTGAGGAACTTATGCGATGATTATGCGGTCCGCATATTGATTATGCGATCGCATAGTGGACTGCATTTTCAACTTCAATTTTGACAATTCTTCTGCTTCACTCTGCGGCAGGAATGCGGTCCGCATAGCTGATCTGTGACCGCATTCTGGACCGCATAAAGGACAATTTTATGGAAACTTGATTCTTTTGACTTTTAAAGCTTAGATCACTACCAAGGGTCCGACCTTGGCACTATGAGCTACTAGGTTTTAAGCACAAAATTTTACGGGGCCTTACAGGAAACATCATGGACCTTCCAATCCGCATAACTCTTCTATTTGGATTGGGCTCTGCGAAGTCTATCCTGAATCACCTTAACCTTCTATATGGCATCCTGAACAAGTCTATCCCCAATAATCTAGCCTCACCCCGCTCAGACCAACCCACCAGGGATCTACAATGCCTACCATACAAATTGTCACACACCAACCTCAGGAGGCACGGCCGGCGCTTAATCGAGTGAACCTACAAAACTCAATTCGATTAAAGGATCCGATTAAAGGGTTTGTACATTCAACATGGATAGCTTATTTTACGACACAACCTCAACAGTTGTTAGGCTTCCAAGATTCCATACAGTTATAGTTTAGAAGAAAGCAAGAGTACAAGGTTACGACATGGTTCATTGACTTATCCAATACCCGTACATAACCCATGCAAACGTTTACGGAGCCTCTAAGGATACAAAAGACAATGATAACAATGCCGACAACAAGGCCCCAGCTATACCTCAAAATGGATATCTATAACAAAATATGTACAACATAACCCCTTGAAGTAGGAAAGGGTCTCACCATGATTTTGAGAAGGGGATGCTCCGCTACACACGATCGGCACTATCCGCTATGGAGCCACCTACATTCATTTAAAAATATAGCACCCCCGGCAAAAGGGGCGGTAGTACCATGGAATAGTACAATATACAACTGGGCATACTGTTCCGCTGTGTCGGTATATTTGACTAGAAGGAAGTGCGCTGATTTTGTGAGTCGATCAACAATCACCCAAATTGAGTCAAACTTGCGTGGAGTGAGCGGCAACCCTACCACAAAATCCATATTGATCATCTCCCATTTCCATATTGGAATTTCTATGCTTTGAGTCAGTCCTCCAGGTATTTGATGTTCGGCCTTCATTAGCTGACAATTCGGACATCTAGCCGTAAAGTCCGCCACATCCCTTTTCATGTTGTTCCATTAATAAACTTCCTTAAGATCATGATACATTTTTGTAGAACTTGGGTGCACTAAATACCTGGAAGTGTGAGCTTTTGCCATGATCCTTCCCCAAAGACGGTCAATATCCAGAACACATAGGCGACCTTGGCATCGTAGGGTACCGTCATACATGCCTAGGGAAAAGTGGTGGTCATGTGTTTATGGATCACCTCTTTCGGCTATGCTAATTATGGATCTTTGAATTTATTTTCTTTCACCTATGCCACAAGTGACGATTCAGCCCTATTCTGCACAACTACCCCTCCATCATTAGAGTCGGCAATGCGAATTCCCAAACTGTCCAATTGATGAACCTCCCCTGCAAATGGCCTTTGATATGCCCTCAAACGAGCCATACTTCCCAAAGATTTTTGACTAACAACATTTGTCGCATCATTAGCCTTTCCCGGGTGATAGAGAATATCAATGTCATAATTCTTGAGTAACTTTAGCCATCTTCTCTACCTCAAATTCAACTCTTTCTACTTGAAAATATATTGGAGGCTCTTGTAGTTCATGAATACATCCACACAGACCCAACATAGCTAACCAAATCTTTAGCGCAAACACCACTACCGCAAGCTCTAAGTCATGAGCTGGATAGTTCTTTTCATGATTCTTGAGCTGCCTAGTAGCGTATGCTATTACCTTGGCATGCTACATTAACATGCACATGAACCCGATCCTTGAAGCATCGCAATATACCACAAATCCCTCTATACCCTCCTGCAGAGTTAGTACCGGTGCTGTAGTCAATCTTGATTTCAATTTTTGGAAGCTCTTCTTACAAGCGTCTGACCACTGGAACTTAACTACTTTTTGGGTAAATTTAGTCAATAGATAGGCAAGACAAGAAAAACCCTCCACAAATATTCTATAGCACCCGGCCAAACCCAAGAAACAACTCCGAATCTCTGTTGGAGTAGTAGGTCTAGGCCAATTATTCACTACCTCAATCTTTTGAGGATCAACCATAATTCCTTCCCTAGAGACGACATAAGCCAAGAACGTGAAAGATTCAAGCCAAAATTCACATTTTGAAAACTTTGCATATAGTTGATGTTACTGAAGAGTCTAGAGAACTGCACTAAGATGGTTATCATGATCTTCTTGACTTCAGGAGTATACGAGAATATCGTCAATGAATACTATCACAAATGAGTGTAGAAAATGCTTGAAGACTTCATTAATAAATCCATGAAAGTTGCCAGGGCATTTGTTTGCCCAAAAGACATTACCAGGAATTCAAAGTGCCCGTACCGACTTCTGAAAGCTGTTTTGGAATATCCTGCTCCCTTATCTTCTATTGGTGATACCCGGAGTGCAAGTCGATCTTTGAAAAACACATAGAACCTTGCAATTGGTCAAACAAGTCATCTATTTTGGGTAGAGGGTATTTATTTTTTATTGTGACTTTGTTAAGCTGCCGGTAGTCAATACACATTCACAACGACCCATCTCTCTTCCTTACAAACAAAACCGGTGCACCCCATAGTGACACACTCGACCGGATGAAACCCTTTTCTAGAAAATCCTTCAATTATTCCTTTAGATCTTTCAGTTCAGTCGGTGCCATTCTGTAAGGTAGAATTGATATAGGTTGCGTACCTGGCATCACATCGACCCCAAAGTCTATCTCCCTATCTAGAGGAACCCAGGGAGCTCATCTAGAAAGGCATTCAGAAATTCATTCATAAAAGTTACGGACTCAAGGTTAGGTGTCTTAGCATCGGTGTCCGTAACGTGGACTAAATGATAGATACACCGCTTCCTGATCATCTTTGCGGCCTTAAGGTAAGAAATAAACCGACCTTAGGCACTACATTATCCCATTCCCATTCCACCACGGGCTCATTAGGAAACTAAAGCCTCATAGTTCTAGTTTGACAATCAAGCTTGGCAAAACATGAGAAAAGCCAATCCATTCCCATTATTAGATAAAAATCAACCATCCCCAATTTAATAAGACCGGCCATGGTATCCTTACCATTTACCATGACAACATAACTTCTATAAGCTCGAGTAGCCAAAATTGAATCACCAACCGGAGTAGATACCGAGAATGGTTCATGAAGCTATTCTATTTCCATCCCAAATTCCAAAGCAACAAAAGGGTTAGCATTGGACAGGGTGGAACTAGGGTCAATAAGTGCATACACATAATGGGATTGGATAGTCAGAATACCTATAACAACATCCGAGCTGGAGAGGGGGCTGAAGATGTAGCAACTGCTGGACTGGATGAAGGTGCTGAGCCATTACACGCTCGCTAGCGGGATGAATGATAGTGCCTCTAAATCTAGCCCCTCATCCCGCATCCATAGCACACGGGTAACTGCAAGTAGAAAACCCCTAAGTGCATCTTCTCGCACTTGGGGCATGGGGACATCTACTGCTGCTTGGATCTCTCTCCTGTCCGACCCCGCTGATGGGATCCTCTATCACCCTGACTGGGCCTGAAATGACTCCATTGATACTACTGGTTAAGCACTGATGGCGGTGCACTATATAAAGACTATGCAACAGATTTGGACGACCTCGATGTTCCCCCTCGAAAAGCTGATCTTCCCCTACCTAGTGACTATTCTTCAGTATATGATTTTCTATGGCCTGAGCAAACTCCACCATCTTCCAATAATTCATGTAAGAGTTCAATGCAGTTGTAAAAGCCTCATTAATAGCTAAAGGATTAAGACCTAGAACAAACCAGCGCACCCTAGCCTCTATTGTGGGCAAGATGTGAATAGCATAATTGGACAAACGAGCAAACACCATATGGTACTCCCACACACTTCTGCTTCAGATTTTTGAACTCCACTGAATGGGCTACCATTGTCTCAACAGGCAAACAATGATCTATAAAGTCATCAGCGAACTCACTCCACCTCGCCGGAGGGTTCCCCCTCCTTATTTGAACGCATAACTCAAACCACGCGTAAGCCACCCCTTTCAAATGGTAGGTAGCCAACTCTACTCCCTCTATCTCAGTTGAACGCATAACCCTGAGTGTCTTGTGCATCTCATTAATAACTGAATCGACACTCGTAAACAGTGGAGGGTCTAACTGCAGAAATCTATTTATCTTAGAACTGGTGGAATCCCTTTTTTCACTAGATGAATTGGGTGTAATATTGAACCTCTGGGCCTGTGAGGCTACTAACTGTGTCAGCATCTGAGTAGCTCCCCTAAGATCCCCATCAAAAATACTAGAACCGGAAGCTGGGGCAAGAGGCGAGATAGGAGTATCAATGGGATGGATAGTAGTATCCTCTGTAGGTGTAGGAACTGGGTTAGTCTGCTCTGGAATAGGAGAACCAGGCAAGCTGATAGCAGGGCGACTACCCTCACTCGCAGTATAAAGCAATGATTCATCAGCCACTCCTAAGGTGGCATTGGCTCCTTGGCAAATTTTTGCTTTCTTGTTAGGTGCCATTTACTGAAAGATAGAGCAATGCACTAGTTAAAGGGAGAAATAGAATCACAATTTTCGCATGATCCAGAATACCAAAAAAGGGTGTTACTCCTAATGCCCATGTAGCCTCCAACTTATAGATGTGGTCGACTTCACTTCGATAAGAAGGAATCTACTAGACACGGCTCCGAGACATCCTAGGTCACTTTAAAATCTTAGGCTCTGATACCAAGTTTGTCATTCCCCAACCTCAGGAAGCGCGACCGATGCTCAATCGAGTGAACCCAACTGAGGAAGCCTTATCAAACACTTCCTACCCAACTCAATGTTATTAAGGGATCCGATTCCGTTTAATTAGACAATAAAAGAGGTTGTACACTCAACATGGATAGCTTATTTTACAACATAACCTCAAACGCAGTTATGCTTCCAAAATTCCATACAGTTATAGTTTAGAAGAAAGAAAGAGTACAAGGTTACGACATGGTTCATTGACCTATCCAATACCCAACACCCGTACATAACCTACGCAAATGTTTACGGAGCCTTTAAGGATACAAAGGACAATGATAACAACACCGGCAACAAGGACCCGACTATACCTCAAACTGGATATCTATAACAAAAGGTGTACAACATAACATCTTGAAGGAGGAAAAGGGCTCACCATGATTTTGAGAAGAGGATGCTCCGCTATTAGAAAGAACAACCATACAAGAGTAAAGAAGAAATCGCAAAGATAATAAAGTTTCAAATAAGCACCATGCCGACAATATAAAGAGGTTCACATGATTTTCACATAGTTCTTGAAATTTTAGATTGGAGCATCCCATATAGTTGCATCATTACCCATATTACCACCACTTCCGTGAGCGGAGTCCGATCGAGGCCCGATCGGCTAAGCCGTCTTCCTGAGAACTTACCATTAATACATTCACACATTTCAGTTTCAATCATCAATACATTACCACCATACGTATATATATCATGGCATCCGATCACGGCCCGATCGGCTAAGCCGACTCCCCGAGATGTTACCATTTTTCGTTATTCATCTCACACAAATCTTTGGTTACACGTGTATTAGTTTACCGGCACTTGGGGCCACACTTTCCGCATTTCATAACTCACGTTTCACATTGTTCCCATTTTTAACATTTACCTTGCCACTTAATGTCATAGGCATATACCAAAGCAATTTAAGTCATAAGCATAGAGGGGAATTCATCAAGTTTGGAATATTAGTCCTAATGTAACCTTGGCATGATAGTTAGGCATTTAGCACATAAATCATGCTCTCCACACACATCTTCCATTTACAAGAATAACACATTAAACCCATAAAGAAGTAATTACCACATACATTTTCACAACATCAATTCACTTAACATAACAAGCACTACATCAATTACGTTTTGAACTTACAATACTTACACGGGCACCATGGAAGCTCAATTTCTATGAGGAGGGGTTTTAGCCATACATACCTCAATAATGCTTTTCCCTTATTCTTATAAAATTCCGGGACTCTTAACACTTCAATCTATTGTATAAGAATTAAAATTAAACCAAGAATTAGAGACAAAATTAAGATTCTAGCTCGGTTGAGCATATTATCAAATATAAAAAGTGCATTTTGATCCTAGGCCACTTTTGAAAGAAATTTCTTCAATATTATACCCCAATTGTTGTCTCTTTAGTTCTCATCATCCCCATACCCCATTATCTCTTGTGCATGCAATATTACTAGCCCTTATACCCATATACCCACTTGTTAATTATCTATTTTAATAGAAATTTTGTAATTATTCATGAGGGTACAATACGTACCTCTTGTGATGAAGACCTAGTAGCTTCAATTGACAATCTTCAAGGATTTGGGGCAAGGATTTAGAGAGGAATTGATGAAGATTACTCCCTCTCACTCTAGAACTCCCCATCTCAATCTATATGTCGTGAAATAACAGGAAAATGGTCTAATGGGGTGTTTTTAATGGGGCCGGGTCAGGTTTTTAAAAGTTAGAAAATAGCAGTGCGACTAAGATATACGATCGTATTTGTGATCACAAAGTGACATACGGTCCGCATAATGGACCGCAAAAATGCTTCCCAAAGCCTGAACAAACTGTCTAGGTATGCGGCAGTAATGAGGTCCGCATACCCGTTCTGTGGTCGCATAATGCACCATAGAACTGCTGCTTCCAAAATCCCAAGGGAATTATGCGACGACTTTGCGGCCTGCATAACGATTATGCAATCACATAATTGGCCGCGTAGTTGACCTCAAATTGACCATCACACTACTTCACTCTGTGGTGAGTATGCAGTCCGTATATTTGACCACAAAATCATACTTTTCTGAAAAACATTATTCCTTAACTTTTTAATGCATAAATCAGTCCATAAGCATCCAAACCGCGACGAGCAAGCTCGCCACGAAGAATTTTACGCATCTCTGACATATATTCTTAATTTGGCAGTACGAGCTTTTGGATTTAGAATAAAAATCTTTCAGGGGCCTCACACAACGCCTCAAACGGTGCCATCTGAATGCTAGATTGATAACTGTTGTTGTAGGCAAGCTTCAGTAGGTAGAAGAACAGATCCCAAGACCCTTTAAACTCCATCACACACGCACAGAGCATATCCTCAAGAATCTGAATAGTGAGCTTGAACTGTACGTCTGTCTTGGGGTAAAATGATGTTCCCAGCTGCACCCGACTACCCAACTCATGTGGTATGACCCTCCAGAATCTTGATGTGAACTCAGTACCTCTATCAGGAATGATGGAAACTTGAATACCATGTAGACAAACAATCTCCCAGATATAAATCTTCGCTAACCCCTCTTTAGAATAGGTAGCACACATAGGAATAAAGTGCGTACACTTGGTCAAACGCATTCTCCCTCATCACCATGAAGCAAAAGGAAAGTTTTCTCCCAATTGGAAAGGTCCATACCTAATTCGAAGATTTTGCCAAAAGGAGCAGTGTATTTAGGAGACATTGAAGGAAATGATCCTGAAACAACAGTCAATGAGGATGTAGTAAAAAGGTACTATGTCTAGACCTCCTGGGGTGATGGCTTTTGTGCAATTGAGATGACGAAGGCTTTCCTTCCCGCTACCCAAAACACTATCAATCCTTCATAAACCCTTTGAGCCGGTTCCGTTTCTTTGACTACCCTCTTTGGAACCCGAAAATACAAAAGGAAAAGAAAGAAAAAAAAAGGGAAAAAGAAAAAGAAAAAGAAAAAAAAAGAAAAAGAAAAAGAAAAAGAAAAAGAAAAAGAAAAAGAAAAAGAAAAAGAAAAAGAAAAACAGAACAAAATAAAACAAAAAACAATAAAAAAAGAATTATCTTTCTCAACTACGTTTGACTTGATTCCGAAAGGATACGTAGGCAGCTTCACAATGAGGTTCAGTCACACCAAAACAAAAATTCCAATTTCCCCAAAAACTGAAACTGGGGCAGATGATATGATGGTTTGGCTATGAATCTGCCAAAATGGTTCCAGAGTTGTAGTTCTGCCCAAAATCCTTTTTAGCAAAGACCTTGTCCAAGTCCTTCAGATCAATTGGTAAAGGCAGGGAAGTGGAAAACGTCATTGTCGGAATATGATACAATTCAAATCGAGAGAAATGAAATGAGAGAGTCTTATCGGTGAAAACCTTCAGGCACCATAGGGCGATGGTGAGTAGAGAAAATGAAAATGATAGAGTCCGATTAGTGAAAACTCGCAAAGAGCACTATCGGGCGACGGTAAGAAGAGAAATGAGAGAGGTTGATTGGCGAAAACCCGCAAAGGGCGCTGTCGGCCGAAAAGAAGACATCTCATCACTGAAAGAGTCCCGGCAGTGTCCCCTAGTTGTGAAATGCAAATCAATGGGTTTACGAGAAGTTGGAAAGCCATGTGGGTCAGGCGTCCAGTCCAAGAAGCATGTCATGTTCATTTGAAGCCAGTATGCACCCCTAGATAAGTTCTTCTTTTCCCCCCTAAAGGGACGCTTCTCTTTAAACTCATCTGCTTGCCTTTTTTATATTTCTTCCCTGAATCCCTTTCAGTTTAACACTGATTCAAGAATTACTACAAAGAAAAGTGGCAGGATTGGTTCTATCGGGCTACGCGTGGTCAGAGTCAAAGAAAATACCCAGCCTCAGTGGGTGCGTCAGTCCAATCCCGATTGACCATGGTGATTGATGCTTTCAAAGTAAAGACATTTGAAAAGAAAGAAAGTCAAAGGCAAAGGTCCTAAGGGAAGAATAAAGTGAAAAGGCCAGAGCTCACACGGGCGAGTCATCTTGAAGTACTAAAAGTTTAAACCTGTCGGTTTAAAAGAGATTCACCCTCAAAGCCAGCAAACGGAAAAGTTCTCAACGGAAAAGGGGCCGGGATCAAGCAATTAGGATGATCAAGGCCACAAAACCAACTACCGTTTCAAACTAATAAATTGTTCTTTGTTGAAAACAGGTTCCATTTAATGGGCCGACGAAAGAAAGAAAGATGGATGGTTTCTGCCACAACCATTGCCACATATATATGAGACCTTTGTCAAGCGTAAGTATGGCACAGAAAAGGAAGATGAGGTGTTCAGGGCTGATGAAATAGAAGATATCTGTGAAGTTATGAGGCAAATGCTCTATGAAACCAACATGGTCTAGCCAGGGGAAGGGACTAGCACCGCTGAGGTGCTCTACATGGGACCAGACGCCAAACTCCAAAATTGGAAAGCTACGCCTTTCCTGATCAGGCGGGAGTCCCGGTAGACTAGCCTTGTCACCTTTGCTGCATCTCGGGTTATTTCAGGGTGTAACTCGGATGTTTCTTTTAGTTTTTTGTCTTTTGAATTCATGAATGTAAACCCTGTTATCTTCCTAAAAATTCCAAGAAATGAAATAAATATTTCATCGTCCAGTTTCTCTTTAGTCTCTCTGATTTTTGTTATTTTTCCCTTTTATCTTTTCTTTTCAGTTATAATAATGCGACTTTAAATAACATGACATGCTTGCGGACTTCATGCCCCAACTAAAACACTCTGTCTAACTGTGAAATAAAGAATCAAGAACCGGAATATGATGAAGAGGAGGATTTTAGGGAAATAAACCGAGAATTGGAACAATTTGAGAACAAACCTAAGCCAAATCTGAATGATACTGAACCGGTTAATTTGGGAAATGCCGAAGAAATAAGGGAAACCAAAATAATCATTCACACAGATGAGAAAACTCGAGATGCAATAATCCAACTCTTGTTTGACTTTAAAGATGTGTTTGCTTGGTCGTATGATGATATGCCAGAACTGAGTGTAGATTTAGTGGTGCACAAACTGCCAATTTACCCCGATTGTCCTCCAGTGCAACAAAAGCAAAGAAAGTTTAAAACCGATATTAGTGATAAGATCAAAGAAGAAATCATAAAATATTTGAAAGCAATGGGTAATACGGGTGGTCCGATATACTACATGGTTAGCCAATGTGGTTCCTATGCCAAAGAATGATGGGAAGACCCGGTTGAATAGGGCGAGTCCCAAAAATAATTTTCCGTTGCCCAACATCCACATCCTTGTTGATAACTGCGCCAAACATGAAATACAGTCCTTTACGGATTGCTACGCAGGATATCACCCGGCGTTGATGGATGAAGAAGATGCCGAGAAGACAGCTTTCACTACACCCTGGGGTACCTTCTGCTATCGGGTCATGCCATTCAGCCTGAAGACCGCCGGGGCAACCTATATGAGAGCCATGACCGCCATTTTTCATGACATGATGCACCAAGAGATAGAGGTGTATGTGGATGACGTAATCATCAAGTCGCGAACTCAGAGTGACCACGCTCAAGATTTGAGAAAGTTCGAACGGCTGTGCAAGTATGATTTGAAGCTGAATCCGGCCAAATGTGCCTTAGGAGTCTCATTAGGCAAGCTCCTGGGTTTCATAGTCAGTAGAAGAGTTATCGACTTAGATCCAACAAAGATAAAAGGTATTCGAGATCTACCTCCTCCATGAACTAAGAAGGTTGTGATGAGCCTATTAGGCAGGCTAAACTATATTAGTCGCCTCATTGTTCAGCTGACTACCACATGTGAGCCCATATTCAAACTTTTGAAGAAAGATGCGGCAATCAAATGGACATCCGAATGTCAAGAGGCCTTCGACAAGATTAAGGAATATCTGTCAAATCCTCCGGTGTTGGTCCCACCTGAGCCAGGGCAACCTCTTTTCTTGTATCTGAGAGTGTTGGAAAATTCTTTTGGTTGCGTTCTGGGGCAACACGATATAACCGTCAAGAAAGAGCAGGCGATCTATTATGTGAGTAAGAAGTTAACCAGCTACGAGTCTAAGTATACTTTGTTGGAGAGAACATGATGTGCTCTGACGTGGGTCGCTCAGAAGTTGAGACACAATATTCAAGCCCACACTACCTACCTCATAACCAGGTTGGATCCATTGAAGTACATTTTCTAAAACCGATACCCACTGGGAGACTGGCAAAATGGAAAATCCTGCTCACTGAATTTGACATAGTTTATGTCACTCGTACGACAATGAAAGCCTAGGCGTTGGCAGATCATTTAGCTGAAAACCCGGTTGAGGAGAAATATCAACCATTGAGCAAATACTTCCCAGATGAAGAAGTTAATTCAGTAGAAGCTATCTTTGAAGACACTCGTGCTTGGAAAATGTTCTTTGACGGTGCGATAAACGCAAGAGGTGTAGGCATTGGGGCAATCCTGATATCACCCAATGGTCAGCACTATCTAGATACAGCTAGGCTCCGATTCTTCTGCACAAACAACACAGTTGAATAAGAAGCCTACATCGTGGGCATGAATATGGCAATTGACCAGGAAGTTGAAGACTTATTGATCATGGGGGACTCCGATTTGATTATCCAGCAAGCACAAGGAGAGTGTGAGACTCGAGATGTTAAGCTCACTCCATATCGGTAACACGTGGAAGATCTCACCAAATGCTTCAAGTCAATAGAGTTCAGGTACATTCCTCGATGCCACAATGAACTAGCTGATGCACTCGCCACTCTAGCTTCAATGCTGCCTTACCCAGGCAATGCTCATATTGATCCTCTGGAAATTCAAATCAAAGAAAGGCACGGTTATTGTAACGCGGTCGAGGTGGAACCCAGCATTCAACCCTGGTATCATGATATCAAAACATTTCTGAAAACACAAGAGTACCCCGAGCTAGCCATTGGAGACTAGAAGAGAACCATAAGATGACATGGGAGTGGTTTTTTCTTAAGCGGAGATGTTTTGTATAAAAAGACCCCGGACCTCAACTTGCTAAGATGCGTTGATGCCGAAGAAGCCGGAAGAATTATGCATGAGGTGCACGCAGGGGTGTGCGGACCCCATATGAACGGATATGTTTTGGCCAAGAAAATCTTGCGAGCGAGATATTATTGGATAACCATGGAGAAGGATTGCTTCAGCTTCGTTCGAAAATGTCATCAATGCCAGGTGCACAGTGATTCGATTCATGCACCTCCAAGGGAGATTCATCCAATATCAGCACCTTGGCCGTTTGTTGCCTGGGGTATAGACGTCATTGGGCCAATCGAGCCGAAAGCTTCAAACGGGCATAGATTCATATTGGTCGAAATCGATTACTTCACAAAATGGGTTGAGGCCATCACTCTCAAGTTGGTCATCAAGAAAGTTGTGGTAGATTTTTTGCATTCCAATCTCATTTGTCGCTTTGGTATCCCTGCAACTATCGTTACAAACAATGCTGCAAACTTGAATAGTCATCTAATGGGAGAGGTTTGTGAACAATTCAAGATAACCTGTATAAACTCTTCCACTTACCGGCCAAAAGCCAATGGCGCCGTTGAAGCAGCGAATAAGAACATCAAGAAGATTTTGAGAAAGATGATTCAAAGCTCCAGGCAATGGAATGAAAAGCTTCCTTTTGCACTACTTGAGTATCGCACCACAGTGCGTACATCAATCGGATCCACCCCATACATATTGGTTTACGGAACTGAAGCAGTCATACCTGCAGAAGTAGAAATCCCTTCGCTTCGTATAATCGTTGAAGTAGAAATCGAGGACAGTGAGTGGGTTAAAACCCGGCTAGAGCAGTTGTCACTAATTGATTAAAAACGGAGGGCCGCAGTGTGCCACGGGTAGTTGTATCAATAAAGAATGGCCCGCGTCTATAACAAGAAAGTACGTCCCAGGAATTTCGAAGTGGGGAAACTCATGCTCAGACGCATTCTCCCTCATCACCATGAAGCAAAAGGAAAGTTTTCTCCCAATTGGAAAGGTCCATACATAATCCGAAAGATTTTGCCAAAAGGAGTAGTGTATCTAGGAGACATTGAAGGAAATGATCCTGAAACAGCAGTCAATGCGGATGCAGTAAAAAGGTACTATGTCTAGACTTTCTGGGGTGATGGCTTTTGTGCAATTGAGATGACGAAGGCTTTCCTTCCCGCTACCCCAAACACTATCAATCCTTCGTAAACCCTTTGAGACGGTTCCGTTTCTTTGACTACCCTCTTTGGAACCCGAAAGTACAAAAGGAAAAGAAAGAAAAAAAGGGAAAAAGAAAAAGAAAAAAAACAAAACAAAACAAAAAACAACAAAAACAAAAATTATCTTTCTCAACTACGTTTGACTTGATTCCGAAAGGATACGTAGGCAGCCTCACCATGAGGTTCAGTCACACCAAAACAAAAATTCCAATTTCCCCAAAAACTGAAACTGGGGCAGATGATATGATGGTTCGGCTATGAATCTGCCAAAATGGTTCCAGAGTTGTAGTTCTGCCCAAAATCCTTTTTAGCCAAAGACCTTGTCCAAGTCCTTCAGATCAATTGGTAAAGGCAGGGAAGTGGAAAACGTCATTGTCAGAATATGATACAATTCAAAGCGAGATAAATAAAATGAGAGAGTCTTATCGGTGAAAACCTTCGGGCACCATAAAGCGATGGTGAGTAGAGAAAATGAAAATGAGAGAGTCCGATTAGTGAAAACTCGCAAAGAGCATTATCGGGCGACGGTAAGAAGAGAAATGAGAGAGGTTGATTGGCGAAAACACGCAAATGGCTCTGTCGGCCGAAAAGAAGACATCTCATCACTGAAAGAGTCCTGGCAATGTCCCCTGGTTGTGAAATGCAAATCAATGGGTTTACGAGAAGTTGGAAAGCCGTGTGGGTCAGGCGTCCAGTCCAAGAAGCATGTCATGTTCATTTGAAGCCAGCATGCACCCCCAGATAAGTCCTTCTTTTCCCCCGAAAGGGACGCTTCTCTTTAAACTCATCTGCTTGCCTTTTGTATATTTCTTCCCTGAATCCCTTTCGGCTTAACACTGATTCCAGAATTACTACAAAGAAAAGTGGCAGGATTGGTTCTATCAAGCTACGCCTGGTCAGAATCAAAGAAAATACCCAGCCTCAGTGGGTGCGTCAGTCCAATCCCGATTGACCATGGTGATTGATGCTTTCAAAGTAAAGACATTTGAAAAGAAAGAAAGTCAAAGGAAAAGGTCCTAAGGGAAAACTAAAGTGAAAAGGCCAGAGCTCACACGGGCGAGTCATCTTGAAGTACTAAAAGTTTAAACCTTTCGGTTTAAAAGAGATTCAGCCTCAAAGCCAACAAACAGAAAAGTTCTCAACGGAAAAGGGGCCGGGATCAAGCAATTGGGATGATCAAGGCCACAAAACCAACCACCGTTTCAAACTGATAAATTGTTCTTTGTTGAAAACAGGTTCCCTTTAAAGCAACCATGCAAGAAGCAGGTGCAACCCAAAAAAAAAATGAAATGCGCAAGCGTTGAAACAACTTTACAGCAGGAAACCGACAAAAAATGAAGTTTTCCCGAAATTCTTTCATGGGTTTTGCTGAATAAAAAGGAAAAATAAAAGAAGTAGAAAAAGAAAAAGAAAGGAAATGAAAATGAAAAGCCCAAACGAAAAACAAATCATAGTAGCAGAGGAGCTTTTTTCTTTCCAAATCCCGGCCAAAAAATCGAGGATCTCTCGGCTAAAAAACCGTGGAGCTTTTTTCATTCCAAATCCTGGCCAAATAATCGAGGATCTCCTGGCCAAAAAACCGTGGAGCTTTTTCTTTCCAAATCCCAGCCAAAAAACTGAGGATCTCCCGGCCAAAAAACTGTGGAGCTTTTTCTTTCCAAAAACCGAGGATCTCCCGGCCAAATAACCGTGGAGCTTTTTTCTTTCCAAATCCCGGCCAAAAACCGAGGATCTCCTGGACAAAAAACCGCGGAGCTTTTTCTTTCCAAATCCCAGCCAAAAAATCGAGGATCTCCCGACCAAAAAACTGCGAAGCTTTTTCTTTCCAAAACCCGGCCAAAAATCGAGGATCTCCCGACCAAAAAACTGTGGAGCCTTTTCTTTCCAAATCCCAGCCAAAAAACCGAGGATCTCCCGGCCAAAAAACCGTGGAGCTTTTTTTCTTTCCAAATCCTTGCCAAAAAATCGAGGATCTCTCGGCCAAAAAACTCGTGGAGCTTTTTTCTTTCCAAATCCCGGCCAAAAAATCGGGGATCTCCTGGCCAAAAAACCGTGAAGCGTTTTCTTTCCAAATCCCGGCCAAAAACAGAGGATCTCCCAGCCAAAAAATCATGGAGATTTTTCTTTCCAAATCCCGGCCAAAAAACCGAGGATCTCCGGGCCAAAAAACCGTGAAGCTTTTTCTTTCAAAATCCCGGCCAAAAACCGAGGATCTCCCGGCCAAAAACCATGGAGCTTTTTCTTTCCAAATCCCGGCCAAAAACCGAGGATCTCCCGGCCAAAAAACCATGAAGCTTTTTCTTTCCAAATCCCGGCCAAAAATCGAGGATCTCCCTACACAACCCTGATTTGATCTCTTAGATATGTTTTACAACTAACTCACGAAATTTTCCTAGTGAAAACTGGGGCAGAAAAATTTCGTTCGTTTGTCTGTTTTGGTATCTTAAGCAGGTCGATCCCAAGACACAAGGTGCGAGATGACCAATGGAATGAGTCTCAAGCCAGAATCAAGAAAAGAAGAAAAGAACAAAAAGAAATGAACTCAAATGCGAAGCACGCAAGGGCGCAGATGGCGCAAAATCAAAATCGAAGTCACAAGCTCGGCTGATCCTGTCTTGACCCAATGCTGCATGAAGATCGGAGTCCACAGCAAAATCAGCCAAGACTCAAGATCAAGTTTAAAGTGAATCATACACAGGAATCTTGTAACTCATAGCTGATAGGCATAGCTAGCTTAGTTTTGATTTTTCTTTTGGTGTAATAAGGAGGTCAGCAAGCAGTAGCAGCAGCAACAATAGTGAAATCACAGCTCTTGGTAGTCCCAGCTACCAAAGCTTCCCGAACTACACTGACCTGATTCCTTTTTAGCCAAGGATATGTAGGCAACCTCCGAAGCAAGGTGCGTTCAGATAATTTTCAAAAATGCTTCACACAGAGTATTCGAACGGGCAAAAATCGCTCGTATCCGCTCACTTATCTTTGCCCGAGAACTCTGCATTTCACGAGCATAGAGGGGCAGCTGTGAACACGTGATTTTTGCCCTACATGAATTATTCCCAAAAATTCGAACAATTTTTTTTTTATTATTTTACATTTTTATGAATTTTTGTGCTATTTTCTATTAATTGTTGCATTTTATCTATGCATTTTAGTTCATATGAAAAATACAAAAAATACATTGGCATTTGTTTGAGATTTAATTTCATATTTTAGGATTAAGTAATAGTTTAAGTTGTTTGGAAATAAAGAAAATAACAAAAATAGCCCATTTTTTTGCCTTTTTAGTTGTTAATTGTTAAATAGGTCTTAAACAATTTTAGAAAATTAACTAGCTTAGTTTGATAAATAAATTAGGTTTCATCTCTAATTTTTGCATTTTTATAAAATACATAAAAATTACAAAAGTAATAAAAAGAGATAAATAATTAAAAGAAATAAAAGAAGAAAACAATTAAAAGAGTGGCCTTCATTAAAAGACCAAATTTTTGGGCCAAACCCAGCCTCAGTCCAATAACCCCCATAAAATCGGACGAAAACCAGCCTAATACCTTTTCACCGGGCCTGCCCTTCTCCTCAGCCAAAACGACGTCGTTTTGACTACATTTAATCTCATCCATCCATCCCCCGTGATCGAACGGTCCACATTCATACAAGCAATTACATAAAATTGTAATAATCCCTTACAATTTTAGAGACAGCCCCTCATCATCCTCGTACACCCTGTAACCCCACCTCCGTGTCTACCGGTTGTTGTATCCCCACCGTGCCCCCACCACACTTCCGCCGTCTGCCGCCAGCCAAAAATCGCCGCCGCTGCTGGCGAAGCTCCAAATCACTCCAAAAATACACCCCTGATTCTCCTCATCCTCCTCTATCTTAATCCATAACCTATTTCTTTCAATTCCTAGCCAATCTTCTCAAATATTGGATCGAAATTCCGGTGAAAACCCTAAATTTACCAAATCTCACAAAATTAACACCGTGTGCTCTCCTCACTCTCCTCTTTATGAATTAGTAACCCTTGACCCTCGAACCATCCTGGAAGTTTTCAAATTTTGGATTGAAGGCCGCCCTAAAACCCTAATTTCGTGAGTCGAATTTTCTGTGGACGGCTTGACCATTACAAGGTTTAGCTGTGTATTTTCTCATGGAAAACACACGGTTAAACACTTGTATTGGTCAAGCAACTCCAAGCCAAGTAATCTCGAGTAAATTTCATGTTAATACATTAAAGCCAAGGTCAGTGTGTCTCCTTCTCGTTTAGTTTGATTCTCATTTTATTTGTTAATTGAAGGTAGTTTTAGTTTCCAAATAAGTTTGATTGATAGTTTAATTTTAGTTTGTTTAACTTGTTTGAGTTTCGTCTTATTTAGTTTTAATTGATCAATTGTTAGTCTAATCGTTAGGTGTTAGTTTAATTTTAATTAGCTCAGTTTGATTAGTTTCAGTCGAATATCCTTCTTGTAAACTGTTTCTTCTTGTTAGATTTTCAGTCCAATACAGTTCTTAATCTTCATGTTTATTCATTCTGATTCTGTTAGTCGACTCATAATTGTTTATTGCAATTTGGTTTTAACATCCTGATTAGTTAACTCAAATGTTAGTTTTGTTCTTTGACTGCTTAGTGTAATTCGTTTTTCAGTTTCAATTAGTATCAGTTGGATGCAATATTAGAGTTTTAGGATTTATTTTGGTTATAGCTAAATAGGTTAGATCGTTTTAGTTAACCATGGTTGAGGTTTAACTAAGGCCAATGGGTTTTGGTTTAGTAGTAATTTCAGGGAGCAAATAAGGGTAGTTTAGGCATGGAAAAGGATTGTTTTATGAAGAATAGTAAATTCAAAACTAAGATAAGAGTAGTATAGGTATTGTATAGTTAAAAGAACACCCTAGGGCCTTCTAGAATAGGACGTTAGTGTAGATTTCAGCAAACATAGGGCAGTAACTTGAGAAACAAGTCAGAAATTGAAGGTTTAATAGGTGAAATCTGCAATTAAAAGAGAGGGAAAAATGTGAGGGCCATCTAGAACATTCTACCCCATTTGTTGCCTATAAAAGGCAACCCCAATGCCTTCACTAACAAGTTAGACACCCCTAAAAATTCCCAAGTTTACACACCCCTGAAAATTCCCAAAGTTTTTCAGCCATCCAATCCCCCCAGAAACATTCTCTCATTTTCAGATCTAAGAACTGGAATTCAAAAAAACTCAAAAATAAAAAAAAAATCAAAAATAGAAGAAAAATCCAAAAACTGTTTCATTGCGTTTTAGTTTATTTTAGATTCCAGCTTAAATTCAGTCTTCTAGTTCATTTCAAAAAAAAATAGTTTGGTTTCTCTGTTTCTGGTCAATATGAAATTATATGGAATCATTTGAACATTGGTGATTGGTTAATCAGAATCAATCGAAGACTATTGTTGGATATATCGGCTCATTGGTTTAATTGTGCTTATCTGGTGCTGTTGTGGGTTGAGTTATTGAGTTTGCTTGGTTTTTCAATTCATCTTTGAATTGCGGATCATTATTATTCCTTCAATGATTGTTGCTGGGTTAGAGGTTGATTTCTGAGCTGCTATTGAAGTTGTTACTGCTGTTAACTTCTCCTTTTCGATTTCAATTTGAACTCCAGGTACACATTCAAGCCTGTTTCAGTATATATCTCCCGCTGGAAAGTGAATCGAAACTGAAGTTTATGATATAAATCTGTGGTTGATATTTTTGTTATGCCTGAACCTGTTTATGTGATTAATTGGTCGTCCAAGTGTAATTAAACATAGATTGTATGAATGGATTGAAATTGGACTGTGATTAAGTGATTTGGACTGTTATTAAGTGGCTAGCAGTGTAATTAAATGTTTGGTTTGGTTTTGTAATAGTGAAGACAGGTTCAAAGACAGTTGCAAGTGTTAGTAGCTAATGCCACTTGGTTTCATAGTTGTAAAATAGATCCAGTTGATGGTAAATTTCAATAGCTGACCCAGTAATCCAAGTCCAAATGTTGAGAGCACTGGAGTGTTGAAATACAGTTTAGAAATGCTAATTTGAGTTAAGACCTGAGTCGCTATTATTTCTGCTAGAGTTGAACCATGCATTTAATATGATTTTCCCAATTATAGTAACATTTAGGAAGCTCATTGACAGGTTTTAAATACCATTTGTTGTGTTGCTAATTATTAAAAGGGAAGTTAAGCGCCGAATAAGCAGTGTTTGCAGTTTGTATGTCGCTTAGTGGAGTTAATAAGATAATCTAATTTTAAATAGGAGCTTAAGTGATCAGCAATTCCTCAATAGCACCTGAGCAATTAATTAACTTTGTTGACTTGAATTTGTGATTAAAATTGTCTGTGCTGCCCATTAAAGATGCAATTGGAACCATTGAGTTTGGCCATAAATCTGTAATCTCCCAATTAATTGGGCTATAAGTTTTGGCCCAGATCGCGTTTTGAAAGGCCACTGCCCAGACTCGATGTCTGGTCTGAAATCAGCCGCTGGACAACGGGAATTGGGCTTTATCATGAGCGTGATTCATTGGGCCAGTAATCACTAACTAATTTTATAAGTTTAGCCATTTTTAAATGAGACGATTAATTAGGACTTTTTCTCTTTGTTATTAGAGACAAATAAAAATAGAAAAGTCATAGTTTCTTTTAGTTTTACCTTTAAATAAAGTGAGACGAGCCTCGCCAAACAAAAATATGCAAATTGTGGGGCCTCATTAATTACTCAAATAAAAATATACGGAGCATTCGGAGCGCGCCGTTTAGTGAATTTCACGGCCCTTCGTAAAGTTAAAAGGCGCTAGTCACCTTAGGCGCGCTTTTAATAATTTTACCTTCCTAAATACAGGTGCGCATTTCATGCGACCCAAATCCAAATCCAAAAAACATTGAATAAGAATATGTCGAGGATCCGGGTGCATTTCATGTGAAGTAATCCGAAAACACATTTTTAAACAACATTCATTTCCTAAAAATTAATTAAAAGTGGTAAACAGTTTTAAAATTGTACTATAGGATGATATGTTTAAAATCATATTTTAGCGATTTATAATTATTTAAGCGATCGTGCTAGAACCACGGGATTTGGGGGTGCCTAACGCCTTCCCTCGGGTCAACAGAATTCCTTACACAGAATTCTTGGTTCGTAGACTCCAACTGGGAAGTGGACAATTTTCCTCGATTTGGGATTTAAATTAAACCGGTGACTTGGGACACCAAAAACCAATCCTATCCCAAGTGGCGACTCTAAAAATAAATAAATAATCCAAAATTGAATAATGTCACTTTAAATGGAAAAACTCCCCTATACATTTATCCTTCATGGTAAATGTGTAAAAAAGAAGGTGTGACAGCGGATGCTGGCGGTCACCTTACTCCGCTACAATAGTGATACCTTCAATCAACTCAAAATCCACTACCGGGTGAACAATACCTACAACTGCACACGAGGTGCAGGGAGTAAAGTGAGTACTCCAACTCAATGAGTAATAAGAGTAAATAATAACTGAGCGGTAAGAAAATACGTAAAGCACTCCATCATGCTAAATAGGACAGTACGACCCTTGAGAAAACAGTCATTTCATGAAAATCCTTTAGAAAATATCTGGCTCAGTTAAAACCCTCTTTTGAAAATATCCTTTTCCCAACAATCAAGCAATTGAATGCATAATCAGATAGTGCATGTCCGTACCTAAGTCAGCCCCTCGGGCACAACACTACATTACAAATAACACCAGGATATCTAGTAACAGTGCAAGAAATAGCATGAATGCCAATGATATGAGAGTGTTGAATGTCATGCGATGTAGCACAAACAGAAAATAATGCATGAATGCAATGCAATGCACATGACCGCTACGGCGCGCAGCCCGTTCCATCTGGGTACCCGCGCTCACTGTGGGGGTTCAGACTCCGGAGGGGCTCCTACAGCCCAAACGCAATATCAATATCACACCGCTACAACACGCAGCCCGATCCATCCTCAGTCCAGAAATGCACACATAACACTACTGCAGTGCGCAGCCCGATCCATGCTCTGTCCAGAAATGCACATAAGCCCCTTGGACAATAGTAAAATAGCAGTTCTCAGCTCAAAACGTCAGTAAAATATCATTTAAGTTTTCAAATCTTAGAAAGATGGTTGAGTTTGCAAAACATTATTTATAACCTTGGACCGAGATCAAATAATATGCAAAGTAATACAAAAATAGTGATATTTGTGAGCACGTGATTTTTTGCCCTATATATGAATTATTCCCAAAAAATTTCAAACAAAATAATTTTTCTTTATTTTTACAATTTTTGGTGAATTTTGTATTATTTTTGGTAATTGTTGCATTTTATCTGTGCATCTTAATTCGTACGAAAAATACAAAAATATGCATTTGCATTTAGGATCTAATTTTATATTTAGGATGAATTTAGGGTTAATTTGTTTTAGAACAAATATGAAGGAAATAATAAAAAATAGTCCACTTTTACATTTTTAATTGTTTAATTGAGAATTCGTCACGAAATAGATTTTAAACAATTTTTATGAGTTAGTTAGTCTAATTTTAAAATATATTAGGACTTTATTTTTATCCTTGCATTTCTATAAAATCAGAAAAAAAAAATACAAAATATAAAATGAAATACAAAGATAAATAAAAGAAATAAACGTCTTAACAAAATACCCATATTTTTGGCCAGCCCAAGCCAAACTCTCATTAAACCCTCCCAAAACTTGCAATCCGGCCCACACCCAAATTCCCCTGACCCGGTCGAAACCACTTTCCCCTTAGAGACACAGAAATTCCGTGTCCCAACCCATCTTCTTCTTCACATAAAAATCACACACGCACACATCTTGAAGAGGGGGCTTCTCCATTTTTTTTCTCCAGATCTCACTGATCTCCGAGGCTTTTTTTTAATCGGATTTTCCCCTTCCTCTCGATTCTCTCCTTTAATCATCATCTCACACACATATCAGATCCCTTCCTCTCCAAGAAAAAGGACAAGTTTATATAAATATCAAAAATGGATTCCGAGGAAATTTCTTCCGAAAATTGAAGTTTTGTGCTGGTTTTGCTTCTTTCTCGCTGCTGTTCGTTGCTCGCTGTTGTCGATGGTTGAGTCATTGAACCCTCTTTCATTTTGGCATTTTCTTTTAGCCATTTCAACCTTTGATTCGAGCATCAGTGGTCAATTAATGCGATTTTGATGTTTTTGCTGTGACAAATTGCTGGAGCTTCATCCCTCATTTTATTGGCCTTTATTTGGTCCAACTCTCTTTTCCTGGTCATTTTGAGGTGGAATATGTTGTGAAATACCGAGAAACTACTCATGTTAAAAGACCAAGGAAGAAAGCAGTCGAGTTCACTCCGAAAATATAGCAACAAAAGGCTTCTGCACTACAAGAAAATAGGCCTATTGGAACAGATTCTATAGCAACGGCTGCATAACCGTTGCCATAGATCATCTATGGCAACAGTTAAACCGTTGCATTAGCCTTTCCACCCTATTGAGACAGTTCCAAGAAAAAACCATTACAATAGTACAATAATCATTGCAATAGATGAATCTGTGGCAACGATACAGTAACTGTTCCAATCTATTCATCGGTGGCAATAGTGATTTGGAATATTAGGCTATTGCGACGATTTCACTAAATATTTTCTCTCTTTTAATTTTATTAAACTCGATTTTACTTTTTTTTTCTGTGCCTAGTTCTTTTCCTTATTCCTCTAATTCATCTCTTAAACTTAGAACANTCGGTGCCTAGTCCTTTTCCTTATTCCTCTAATTCGTCTCTTAAACTTAGAACATATCCATTCCCTTTTCTTATCCTCGACCCTTCGAACCCTAACCCCTTCAGCGAGTCACAAGGCAGTTCGTCAAGGCTCCAGCAATGGCTGCCGAATGGCTTCTCCGAGGTATACATCCTCTAGCTTACGCATAATTTAGGGTAAGTAATTTAACGGTAAAGACAAGGATTTAGCATTTGGCTCCTCTGTATTCTTACTAGTTGATATGACGCCACAAAGTTCTTTGTGCTTGGGTAAGTTATAAATACTTTTTTGAATTTTTTTCCCCTGCAATTCTACCTAATTTTGTACCCTAAATGTGTGGGTGAAAATTGGGGTTTTCCAAGTATATCATCTTATTAGGGTTTCCCGATATATACTCCAAGCGAAGTCATACACTATATTTGCAAGTTTGTATGCTTGATTGAAGTTAACCCTTGAGCTTTTAGAATTTATTATATTGTTTCTGCTTGGTCACTACCCTTTGAGCTGTTTTAATATACAGAAGTTGTAGAGTAATTGGTTACAGTTTCAAGGCTTAATTAATGGCAATACCCAGGAATATAATGTTGGTAGCCTGTTAAATTAAATATTCTAGAATTTTTAGGGAAAATCTGCTCCATATGTGCTTTAAACAGTGTTAGAATTTCTGTGCTCAAAAGATGTTAGAAAATATTTCACAATGAACACCTTTGATTTTCCCAAACAAATATAGATGCAATTTACTGGAAAGGCTAATTGTATCTCTCGAATTTTGTTTGAATTACTATTGTCTTCTCTCATTTGTATATCAACTCGAAGAGATAAATATTCATGCATTGCACAAACAAGTATCAACTTAACAATTAATCTGGTAGATATAGCAATGATAGGCTTTTAGTAGTTGTCGTTTATGAGGTAGAAGTTTCGAAGGTTACTGTGTTGTAAAGGAATATATATGATAGCATGGCTCAGCTAGTAAATTTAAGTCTTCTCCATTTCTTATGATCTATGGCCTCCCTGCGTCTGATGCTTTTTTCAGTTATCTTTATGTGTCACTGTTGGTGAATTTGGTGTTATTGCTTTGTCCATTTCACTTTTATTAGTTAGTTCTAAACTTATTATCTACTAAAGGCTCTGATTTAATTGTTTATGAACTCTTTGAAGAAATCTATAAAGTGGCTTGTTTGTGAATCTTTACGACACTATTAAGAAAGTTTTATAAAATCGGACATGTTTTCTTGAAGAGCTTCCTCTAAGACATGTTCCAAGTGACAGTAATTGTGCCATTGGACTTATTTTTCTTTTCTCTAACACATTCTTAATGTGTGAATGAAATATATCTAAAAAAAAAGGCAGCTCAGTGCATTAAGCTCCTGCTATGCGCGAAATATATCTATTTTAGTTAATTATATAAAAGACATTTGTATACAGTAATCACTTACTCTTTTATAATTTGAAGCAATATCCTTTTGCCAGTCTTTTTTCTTGCTTTGTATTCACACACTATTACCAGATTTCCTTTGGTTTCTTTTTACTCTACATTAAGGTAACAGTGAGGCAACAACTGCATTCGTAAATGGTGGCATTTATTGGAGAAGTAAGTTCAAGATTCTAGGCATATTGAATCAGGTATTTTTGTACCTTATTTTATTTACCATTAGAATTTGACGCCTCGTAGATGTTGAACATTACATCTTACTAGTCCTCATGAGCAGTTGTCTATGGCATTTTATACATATGAATGTCTAAGTTATGGATTTATGTTTATCTTTTTTAACACATTTATATATTTATTTTTCTTCCAATACTAGAATTGTAATGAGCCTTTGAATATTGCATTCTTGCTAACATTTAGGTGCAAAAATGTCTACGTCAAGTGTCGGATTTTATACAATGCAGTGATATTATGTCCAACTCAATTTTTGATTAGATTTGAATTTAAGAGGCCTAATTAGTGGTTTCCTTCTTATTCTTTTTCCTATTGCAGGAATCTCTAAACTTCAGCTCAAATTAATGGTTGAAAAAATACTGTAATTAGTACTAAACTAAGTACTGAAATATTCATTAAGGTTTTGATGTCACATGAAATCAGATAATGTGGTTTGTTGTTTGATCAAGTAGATAAGACTTTTTATTTACATTCTAATAATATTCAAAGTTGTTATTCAATTTGTCGAATGAGTAATTCCAAGTTTCCTGATCAACACATGCTAGATTATTGAAAATTTTGAGACCTAGAAATATCTATTTCACCGTTTAAACGAGTTGGTAGTCGTGTCTTAAATTTTTTTCCAAAGGAATGAGTATGGTGTTTGAAAACCTATCTTTTGTTATACTCATTATGTTTTAGGTGATTTCCTTAGTTAGAACCCAAAATTTATATATACATATGATATTAGCTCAAGTCTAGGTAGAATTCTACTTGAAATGGTGTTCTAGAGTGCAAGTGAAAGAAAAAGTTGAACATGTTTTTTCATAGCGTACTAAGTTTTGGGTTTGAACACTGGAATCTTATGTCATTATCTACACTAAAAAAATTCATCGGTGATTTGGCTTTTTGATTTGAGAATCTATGAAGTTGAGTATTAAACTACTAACTATCTGAGTTCTTTTAATTAATTGCTATGTAATTAAATGCGCTAAAGATTGATATCTTCTGTTTTATGATTTTGTAGGTGAAGCATCAAAAGAAAGGGCGGACAAGCAGTGAAGACCATACTTAGGAGTATTGGTTGATCGTTTCTAGACATTTAGATGTTTTAGAAATATTTTGTATAGAATAGAACTCTGTAAACTTATATATGACAACTCTTGAATTGTCAAACGATAGTCTATGTTTTGCTTTTATTTATTTATGGATAATACTAGTTAAATATTTTGGAATATATTTTTATTAATGTGTAGCTTCTTTTTGCGATTTATATAAATTTTAGAGAATTATATTTGGTCACGTAGGTAACAATTATTTTAAAAACCATCAAATTGTTGCAATGACCTAAAAACCATTGCCATAGCTCCTAACGACTGTTGCCATAGCATTGCAAACCATTCCAATAGGGGTATTGCAACGGTCTGGAACCGTCCTCTATATATAACCGTTACAATAGTAGGCCTATGACAACGCCCCATAAACCGTTGCGACAGATTGGCCTATGGTAACGTTTTGATAACCGTTGCAAGAAATCATTGCAATAAATCTATCGGCACGGGATCTGATGGAACGCCTCTAAAACCGTTGCAAAAGGTCTATTGTAACGGTTTTGTTATCTATTACAACAGTTTTCAAACCGTTGCCATAGGCCTTTTTTCTGGTAGTGCTGGAAGAACTACTCATTCCTTACTGAGGAACTTGTTTTGCTGGCAGAAGGCATTAATAAGATTAAACCCGAGTATTTGAGGTCTTTCCAATTTCAAAGCAAGTTGATGCTATCTGCTTGGATTGTAGTCCGGACATACGATTTTCATTTTCACAGGTAAATTGTACCTATATCTCTGTCCAATGATCTTCACTATAACTAACTACAGTGATTGTTTTATGATTTTTTGCTTGACGAGCAAAGTAATTGTCGACATTATTCTTTTTGGTTTATTGTTGTCCTTGTCTTTGGTTCCTTTTACACTCGATACATTTGCTCCTGTATGTGATGTGCTTTACACTGATTTCTTCATTTTTCTTCAAATCCCAAGTTCCTTGTCTTTAGTATTTCTCTACGGTATAGTTTATTTTGTATAAACTTCACCTTCAGAAAGGTGTAGAAATTTTGGGATAATCCACGAAGGAAAATAGAATTCTTTGGGGTCAACGAGATCTATTTCTTTATATTTTATACACTGTATGAAAGAACTAGCTATAAAACCTTTATAATAAAATGAGATGAGCCTCGCCAAATCAAATACACAATTACGGGACCCTCATTAATTGTTTAATTCAAAAATACTTAGAATTTGGGACGGGCCGTTTAGCGAATTTTACGGCGTTCCCAAAAGATAATAATACGTTAGTCGCTTTAGGTGCGTTTTAATAATCTTACGTTCCTAAATTCGGGTGTGCATTTCATGCGATCCAAATCCAAATCCAAAAACGTTGAATAAGAATGTGTCAAGGATCCGGGTGCATTTCATGTGACGTGATCCAAAAATACATTCTTAAACGACGTTCACTTTCTTAAAAAAATAACTAAAGCGGTAAATAATTTTTAAAATTGCACAAATAGGATAACATGTAGTAAAATAAGATTGTAGCCAAATATAGCAGTTGAGCGACCGTGCTAGAACTACGGAACTCGGGAGTGCCTAACCCCTTCTCCCGGGTTAACAGAATTCCTTACTCGGATTTCTTGTTCGCGATTATTATATAGAGTCAAACTCTTTCCTCGATTCGGGATTCAAACCGGTGACTTGGGACATCACAAATCTCCCAACTGGCGACTCTGAATCTCTTAATAAACGAATCCCGTTTCAATTGTCCTTTAATTGGAAAAATTCCTTCTATTATACCCTTCGCGGGGTGTAGTAAGCGGTAAAAAGAAGGTGTGGTAATATTAACCCCTGAAGGATTCAAATAATCGGCACGAAGCCTAAAGCATGGCAATCAACCCAAATCATGACAGCATCAACTAGGTTTTAGTAAATCACGCAGTAAAATCAACAACCGGGATGGACAAGTCACAATCCCCAATGGTGCTCTACCCCACGCTCATTCCTGGCATGCAAGTCACCACAATACAACACTATGATGTGCAAATCCGGTGTTTCAAACCCCCAGGATATCATTACAAGTATTACTCACCTCGAACCGGTGAAATTCCTCGCTCGCGACACCTTTGCACCCTCAAATTGGCCTCCATGCGCGTCGAATCTAACCAAAATTAGAGCGAATACATTACAATATGCTAAGGGAACAATACCCAATCGAAAATAATTGAAAAATATCAAAAATCTCGAAACTAGCAAAACCCGAGCCCCGGGTCCACTTCTCGAAAAAATTTTAAAACTCAACTACCGGATTCCTCATCTCGCCACGAGTCCATACATACCAAGAACTCCCAAATCCGAGCTCAAATGACCTATCAAATCCCAATTTGAAATAATAAAATCTCAAGCTCTAGCTTCACCCCTTTTTAATGAATTTCAACCAATTTCCATGTTAATTCTACCATAAACTTGAATAATTAGGCCAAGGAATTTACCTCTAATCATTCTCCCTTGAAGCCCTCTTCAAAATCGCCTCAAAGCTCGCTAAAAAATGGTGAAAATAACATAAGCTTCGTAGAACAAATGAATATTTCCCTTCTTACTCTAGGGGTTTTCGCTTCAGCGGTCCCCACACCCGCTTCCGCGATACTACTTCTGCGGTCATATTTCAGCTCTTGCAGAATTTCACTTAAAGTCCCAAAGCCGCTTCTACGACACAATTCCCGCTTTTGCGGAACTTCACCTCCAGGACAAAATCGCTTCTGCGATCGCCCGTCCGCTTCTGCGGACTCGCTTAAGCGAAAAAGATTCCACTTTTGCGGAACTACCCTACCAGGCTATAAGCCGCTTTTGTGACCCTCCTCACACTTCTGCGGAATCGCTTCTGTGGTCCATTTCCGCATAAGCAAATATACCAGCTACCAGCTGCAACCTGCAATTCCTCAACTCAAATTTCACCCCGATAGCCATCCGAAATCACCCCGAGGCCCCAGGTACCTCAACCAAAAGCACCAACATAACCCATAACATCATTCAAACTTGTTCCAATCATCAAAACACATCAAACAATGCTAAAACCATCAATTCATATCAGATTCAAGCCTAAGTTTCTTCAAAACTTTCGAAATGCGCATTCGATCAAAACCCCAACCAAATGATGTCCGAATGACCTGAAAATTTGCAAAAATATCCAAAATCTCCCAAAGAAGCTACTGCAACTCTCGGAACTCCATTCTAACCCTCGGATCAAAATCTCACCTATCAACCGGAATTCTCTAAAATTCTAACTTCACCAATTCAAGCCTAATTACATACCGGGCCTCCAAAATCAATTCTGATCGCACTTCTAAGTCACAAATCATTGGCCGAAGCTAAACGAATCACCGGAAATCACATCCGAGCCCTCTAACTCAATAGTCAACATCCGGTTGACTTTTCCAACTTAAGTTTTCCCTAAGGTGATTAAGTACCTCATTTCTTATCAAAACCAATCCCAATCAACTCTCACACACCACATACCGATAATGAAATATTAAGAAGCAATAAATGGGAAAAACAGAATAGTAACACATGAAACGACGGGTCGGGTCGTCACATGACTCCTTGATTTTCTATGTGCTGATTTATTTATTGTGTTTATTTCCTTAATTGGACTACCGTGTGTTTCAAAAATTTGTCCTTAAATAACTTTTATGCATTTGCCCCTAATTGCCTACTTTGCACAAAAAAGCTTGTTTGATCTCTTTCCTTAAATAACTTCTACCGTTTGAATCTAAATTCCTTAATTAAAGGAAGTCTTGAGTGATTGATTTTTAATTTATAATCAGTTCCTTAATTGTTTTCTTACCTTACTTGTGCCTGATTTTAACACCATAAAGGCACGACTCTTTCACAAACTCACACATTGACAATCCTTCTGAACTCATACTCACACACAATAGTATTCTCTTTTCTTGTCTGCATTGTGGCCTGTTCATAAGACCTACCGCTTTTCTCTATTTGTTTCTTTGAAACTGGTATGTACTATTTAAGCTTGAGCATCACAACAATGTGTTTGTTTACAACTTCTGTATCCATGTCTACTTACTATTCCTGTAAAGTTCAATATTCAAATTATCATGCTGATTTCTTTCTGCTTGTTTCTGCTATGAATCCTTGTTCCCTACCCCCTTATGCGTTTAAGCTATGGTATAAGACATGGCAATATAAAAGTTATTGTCCATGAATTAAACTTGATCCTTTGGGGTCTCAGCCTCTAAACAGTGTGTTCTAATAGGCTTATGGGTACGCTTGTACTCCCGATTGCTGGGTATGTCCATAGTCTGATCTTGCCTCTTTTAATTTGCATATTTCCCCTGTACCCCTATGTGCATTTATTTGTATCTATTTACCTTTCCCTTTCCCCCTTTAAGAACATTATTTTCGCGCTTCCACTCTCTTTTAGTCTCTATGTTCTGGCCCCCTCTTTTGAACCCTGCCTTGGGACCTTGAGTTCCCTCCGAACTTGGACACTTGAGCGCTGGCCCTTCCACACTGCACTATGTCTTAATCTGATGATACATTTGGGTGTGAGCACTGCCCGGAGTTCATTTGAGACTCTTAGGGAACTATGACACACTGCAATTGTCGAAAGGCTTTGTATCATGATCTCTTGGAGTTGGTTTACTTCATATTTCATACAGGAAGTCTGAATCAGGCTCTCCTTGGTTGTATTTTTAATTTCTTATGTATTTTTTTCTACTTTATCCTAGGTTGTAATAATTTGTAATGAACTCTTGGGGATGGCTAGTGAAAAGAGAGGGATAACTATGTATGCAAAAGGCTGATATCCTGCCTATATGTGTTATTTCTGAATTTCTGCACTCTCACATAGATATCCTACTTATAGGTATTTCTAAAATTTCGCATTCTCACATAAATACCATGCCTATAAACATTCCTGATTTCTGCGTTTCTCACATAGATAGCATGCCTATAGACATTCCTGAATTTTGCATTTCTCACATAGATAACACGTCTGTAGGAATTTTGTGTCCTCTCATATAGATACCATGTCTATAATTACATGGAAATCTGAATTTTGCATATGCATATAGAGAATATGCCTATAGGTATTCCTGAATCTTGTATATCCATTCTTTATTAGTCAATCATATATTTAGGTCTTAATCAGTCAATTGCAATTAGATATCATGTTCATAGGCTTTAAATAAAACTTAGCATCTAGATATCATTTCCATATTGTTTCTGCATGTCACCATGTCTATAAGAGGGTCTAAAATCGACAAAGCATAGAAAACATGTCTATAGGAGCTATTAATCAAGTCTGAATTGCATCACTCGCTTATAAGTCTAAAACTAGTAATAACGAAGTGCTATCATCTGCAGAACTTATAACCTTTTTGATAAAACTTGCCTTTCTTTAATAATCTGACAACCTTTCTTAACCAGTATGCATCCAGTTTGTGGTTTTTTGAAATAAGTAAATGTCATGCCTATAGGATCCTTGTCCAACACTTAGGCAAGCCTTAAGGTAAAAAATGGTAACTGAATCAGTTTTTATTAGCTACAACTAGCAGGCAGGCTTGATTCGGACTTCTTATGAGAATTATGTAATAAATCAGTTTGCCTCAACCTCTAAGTTTTCATAAGACCCCAAACAGTATGTGTAAGTCATTCTAAATTACGTGTTTCTCTGTCGAAGGAGGTATATCTGGGCCTTTTACTTCTTATGTGTTTTCCCCCAACTTGCTATACGTGTTTTTTTATGTCGCCTTAATGTTTTGCCTTTGAAACTATAAACAAGCCTAATATCCCTTCCCTTTAGGATTAGTAGTCCCAAATGCCTTCGGGGCTGATAGGATTGGGGCGGGTAATAGTATGTAATGGGCAAACAAGAGCATTTCGCGCTTTAATACCTTAACGGGGTGGGAAACGGTAGATATGGAGATGTTGACCACGCGATAACATCCTGTGTAGCCCCTCACTGAGGAGTGATTACCAGATGTTGTATGGGGTGATCCATATTATTTATAAAACTGGGACCCCCTTCCCTTTGGTTCTTTGTTTCTTCTCAAAGTTTCAAACTATTTCTTTAAGAAAAATCAGCTCTCTTTTAATGCTTTCTACCTTTGCTCATGTGTAACCATTGTGTTAAAATCCCTTCTTACTTGAAGTTTTTATTCGCCTATGTGTTATCTGCACTTTAGTTTCAATAATAGTTTGGCCGGGAACCACACTAGTGGATCCTGAGGGGTGCCTAACATCTTCCACTTGGTATAATTTCAGGCCCTTGCCCAATCTCTGGTTACATAAATCAAACCCTTATTAGTATCATAATGCACTTAAATCATTAGGTGGCGACTCTTGAATTCAAACCCAACTCCCAAAAGGGAATGAGTGGTCCTCCCAAATGTCATAAACCCAATTTTACAAGAAAAAAAGTGGCATGACACCGAGTCAGTAAATTTTGGGTAGTCCAGAAGAGGTACGGGAAACCATGATAAGCATTCACAATGATGAAAACACTAGACGTGCATTGATCCAACTTTTGTTAGAATTCAAAGACGTGTTCGTTTTGTCCTATGATGACATGCCAAGACTGAGCGATGAATTGGTAGTGCATAAATTGCCAACTTATCTCGGCTGTCCTGCCATCCAACAAAAGTAAAGAAAATAAAAAACAGACATCAGTGATAAGATCAATAATGAAGTCACCAAACAGCTAAAAGCGAATGTAATCCAAGTGTGCCCATACAACGCGTGGTTGGATAATGTGGTCCTAGTTCCAAAGAAGGACGGGAAAACCCGAGTGTGTGTTGATTATCGAGATTTGTACAAAGCAAGCCCACAGGACAACTTGCCATTGTCAAACATCCGTATTCTTGTCGATAATTGTGCCAAACATGAGATAAAATCTTTTATGGATGTTGTGCTAGGTACCACCAGGTTCCAATGAAGAAGAAGACGCAGAAAAAATGGCTTTCACCATACCCTTGGGCACGTACAGTTGTAGGGTCATGCCATTTGTTTTAAAGAATACCGGGGCAACGTACATGAGAGCTATGACGGCCATTTTCCATAACGTGATGCACCAGGAAATTGAGGTGTATGTGTGTGATGTGATCATTAAATCCAGAACACAGGAAGACCATGTGCGAGATATGAGAATGTTCTTTGAGCGTCTGTGCAAATATGACTTGAAGTTGAATCCAGCTAAATGTGCATACGAAGTTCCATTCAGGAACCTTTTGGGGTTTGTAGTCAGTCGGAGGGGTATCGAGTTAGATCCAACAAAGATAAAGTCTATTCCGGATTTACTACCTCCGAGAATAGAGAAAGAGGTCATGAGTCTGCTAGGAAGATTGAATTACATCAGCAACTTAATTGCTCAGCTGACTACCACGTGTGAGTTGATATTTAAACTATTGAAGAAAGATGCGGCAATCAGATAGACAGATAAGTGTCAAGAATCTTTCAACAAAATCAAAAAATATCTGTCGAATCCGCTAGTGTTGGTTCCACCCGAGCCAAGGAGACATTTATTCTTGTACCTAATAGTCTTGGAACATTCTTTCGGCTGTGTCCTGGGCTAACACGATGCCACCAGGAATAAAGAGGAAGCCATATACTACTTGAGCAAAAAACTTACCAGTTATGAAACCAAATACACCTTGTTGGAAAGAACTTGTTGCGCCCTAAATTGGGTCGCCCAAAAGCTTAGACATTACTTGTTGGCCTACACTACATACCTCATAATGAGAATGGATCCTTTGAAGTACATATTCCAACGGGAAGGTTAGCAAAGTCCAAAATCCTGGTCACTGAATTTGACATTGTCTATGTCACCCGCACGACAATGAAAGCTCATGCCTTGGCAGATCACCTATATGAGAATCCGATTGATGATGAATACCAACCCACGATTACATACTTTTCAAAAGAGGAAGTAAATTTAGTTGAAGTAATTCCAGAAGACATCAATGCTTAGAAAATGTTCTTTGATGGAGTCGTAAATGCAAAAGGTGTCGAGATTAGGGTAATTTTGATTTCGCCCATTGGTTAGCACTATGTTGCCACATCCCGACTTTGGTTCTTTTGTATAGAAAACACCACTGAATACGAAGCCATCATTATGGGTATGAAAATTACAGTTGATATGGATGTGGAAGAATTGTTAATTACGGAAGATTCTGACTTGATTATTATGAAAGCTCAAGGTAAATGGGAAACTCGAGATATCAAGCTTATCCCATATAGGCAACATGTGGAATATCTTAGCAAGCAGTTCAAGTCTATTAAATTCAGCTACATCCCTCAATTCCCCAATGAGTTAGCTGATGTGCTAGCTACCTTGGCGGCAATGTTGCTGTATCCGGGTAATGTTTGTATTGGCCCGTTGAACATCCTAATTCGAGAAAGACATGATTATTGCAACATTGTTGAAATAAAACTAGATGTTCAGCAATAATATCATGATATCAAAACGTTTTGGAAATCAAAGGAATATCCCTAGCAAGCCAATGGAGCCCAAAAGAGAACCATTAGAAGGCTCGACAGTAGTTTCTTCCTGAGCGAAAAAGTCTTGTACAGGAGAACTCTAGATTTGAATATTCTGAGTTGAGTAGATGCCCAGCAACCTGGAAAGATCATGAACAAAGTGCATTCGAGAGTATGTGGGCCCCATATGAAAATGATTGCTTCAATTTTGTCTGCAACTGACATCAGTGTCAGATACATAGTAACCTAGTTCTTGCACCGCCTTCAGAGTTGCATCCTATGTCGGCACCTTGGCCGTTCTTTACCTTGGGTATAGATGTCATTGGGCAGATCATGCCAAAAGCTTTAAATGGGCATAGATTAATCCTTGTTGCCATTGATTATTTCACAAAATGGGTTGAAGCAATTACTTTTAAAGTTGTCACCAAGAAAGCGGCGGTGGACTTCGTGCATTCTAACATCATTTGTCATTTTGGTATTCCCAAAACTATTATTAAAGACAACGCCGCAAATTTGAATAACCATTTGATGATGGAGGTATGCGAACAATTTAAGATTATGCATCACAACTCTACCCCTTATCGGCACAAAGGTAATGGCATTGTTGAAGCTGCAAACAAGAATATCAAGAAGATCCTCAAGATCATTATTCAATGTTCTAGACAATGACATGAGATGTTGCCTTTTCCAGTATTAGGATGTCGCACAATCGTGCGCACAATAGTTAGGGCCAAACCCTATTTATGGGTTTGTGGCACTGAAGATGTAATACTTGCTGAAGTTGAGATTCCCTATGATTGATGAAAAGAGGAACAATTAAATATGATTTGTGAAGCCCCGGCTGGAACAATTATTGTTCAAGATCTGGTTGCAACAATTAACAATGATTGATGAAAAGCGGATGGCCGCAGTTTGCCACGGGCACCAGTTCCTATAACAAGTAAGTGCGGCCTAAAAACTTTACAGTGGATCATCTTGTTCTGAGATGTATTCAGCCCCATCATAAGGAAGCAAAAGGAAAATTTGCCCCAAATTGAAAAGGTCCCTACATTGTATGAAAAGTGTTGCCAAAAAGAGCACTATATTTGGGAAATCATCGAAGAAAATGATCCCGAAATAGCTGTCAATGCAGATGCGGTCAAAAAGTATTATGTTTGACCTTTTTTATGCGATTTTAGTTCTCTCTGATTGGGATAATGAAGGCTTTCATTCTCCCTTCTCAAACACTATCAACCCTTTGCAAACCCTTTAAGCCAGTTACTTTTGTTTGATCACCGTCTTTGGAACCTCAAAGTGCTTAAAAAAGAAGAAAAACAAAACAAAAAAAAACAAAAAAAAAAACAAAAAATACAAAAGTTTCCTTTAACTATGTTCGGCTTTGATTCCGAAATGATTTGTAAGTAGCCTCTCTTTCGGGTTCAGCGCACGAAAAAAAAATCCACATTTCCCTAAATTCTAAACTGGGATAGAAGTTACAATTATCTGACAATAGTTTTACCTGAAAGGTTTCAAAACTTCTAATTCGATCTAAATCCTTTTTACCCAAATCCTTTTCCATTCATTCTGATGAATCAACGAGAACTTTCAAATTGCAGGATACAATCGTTTGGATCTGATACAATCAAAATGAAAAAAAATAAAATGAGAGAGTATTATTGGTGAAAACCTTCACGGGCACCGTAAGGCGATCGTAAATAGAGAAATTTAAAATGAAAGAGTCTTGTTAGTGAAAAATTACAAAGTGCACTATCAAGGCGACGATCAGAAAGGGAATTAGAGGGGTCAGCTGGTGATAACCCGCAAAGGGCGCCACTGATCGAAAAGGGGATCCTTAAAGCCATCAGCATCAATAGAGTCCTGGCATGGTTTGTCAGTTTTGAGTTATGCGTTATGATGAATTTATTAGAGTTGGAAGGCTTACACCGATCGGGCATCTATCCAAGAGGCATGTCATGTTTATTAGAGTCCGTCTGCACTCCAGATTAGTCCTTCTTTCTTTTGCCCGAAAGGGATGCCTCTCATTTAAATTCATTTGTCCATTCCATTGTTCATTTTTTTTGAATAACTTTCAGTCTAATTTTGTTCCGAAACTAGGAAAAAGAAAAGATTGCAAGATTGGTTTACGAGGTTTTTGTTTGACAGAAGCCAATATTCAAGAAGACACCCAGCCTCGGCAGGTGCTTCGAGTCAACCTCGACCCGCCATAAAGGCTGATACATTAAAATCAAAAACTCCTGAAAAGAAAGGAAATCAAAGTCAAACGCTAACTAAGGCGAAATAAAATTTTTGTTGTAAAAATGGTAATAACAACTAAATTTGTTGATGGGACTCTGAAAATACATGATGTATTTTTATTCTAGTTGTTTAAGAAGATGACTCTATGTGTAGGATGTTTTGAGACAAAATGCGAGCTAAGGATAAGTCAATAATCAAACCAATAGTTTGATCAATCGGAGCCTCGAGCTTGTCGATGCGGGGCCTCAAGGTCAATTTTAGGACTCAGCTACGAGTTATCGCATGTGATTGGGGTAGGGCTATGAGTTATAATAAAATAAATGAATCCTCTTTATGTTTAATGAAAAGAAATAAATGATAAACAAGTATGAAGGTAATAAATGAGAGCAATAATAACAAAAGAGTATTTTAGAAAGAAGAGAGAATGTTCTTTATATATTCGTGTGGAGCAGATGCAACAACAGAGAGCTACATAATGATAGTGATATCCTTCATATAGGTGAGGAGTTTCAACATAGTACAAAATATATTAAAGACAAAGATACAGTGATGGCACAACTGGATATGACACCCTGATTCTGGGTAACGGTAGTCCACTAGGCTCTTTCACCCCTAACTATGTATCTTGGAAATTCCCCATTTCTCCCAATATATCCGTTGATTTTCAAGGCTCCGATATCGAACACCAACAATCCCTCAAAGCCGAACCTCGTCCCCAGTCTCGAGCCTCGGGTAGTATCCTTGTGGGACATCATAATGATTGGGAAATTGGACCTCCCAATTTTACACTACACAGATAGTCTTCGCGTTTGTTAAAGTGAAAGTAATAAGAAATGACTTTTACTTTTTCCCCCCACCCCGATACTCTTGCAACTATGGCAGCCATACAGTGCCAAAAAGACGATACATGTATCCCTTGAAGGCTCTCGCGTTGATTATGGTGCTCCCTTGGCCTTCTTCGACGCGCACATAGGGTTTCTATAAATACTCTCCTTTTCATTTTTTCCAACTTACTGCATTTTAGAACATCTTAAAAGGCTCCTTCTGTACTTACTCTCGTTCTTCTTTAAGAGTGCGACCTCATCCTCATCGCTTCTGTCCGAAGGTGAAGTTGCAATGCCTCCCCGTGCCGAGGATTGTGACCTTGGAATTTTCATGATGGCTTTTGATTTCAAGGTGAAGAAGCCATCCTCGAAGTTGGGATGCCGTGAGCCTATTAATCAATTCATTAGCGCAATAACAGATGTCGGACGAGTGAGAGCTGATTGTCGTTGGGGGGGTGCGGTGCTTATGGAGATCCCCGCTCGAGGGGAGGATGTTACAACATACAAAGACGTTTTTTTAAGTGTGTATACTTACCCATTAACCTTAGGGCTAGTGGGACCTTCCTCGCCGATGATCAACCCCGTAATTCTCGACTTCTGCCACCGGTATCAAGTGACCCTTGGCAAAATTAATCCATCGTTCTGGCACATTGTTTATAAGATCAGGTACTACGTGAACATGGTCGAGGGGATGCCATATCTCGATCATCTGATCAGGATGTACAACCCTTATTTCTTTTATGAGGGTTTGATTAAGCTCCGCTGCCAAGCCCCGAGGTCCTTTTTCACCAGTACCAAAGAGCTCGGGAATAGAATATGGATAAGCTGTTTCGTCCGAGTAAGTAATTCTGATCTGATGCCGACGAAAAGGATGTCATTCCCCGATATGTGGAATGTGGAATGTAAGTAGACATGTTATCTAGCGTTCTTTTGCCTTTCTTTGACTATGTAAGAATGCACTAAATTTTTCTCGACAATGCAACCCCGGTGATCTACCATGGCACGGTTACGAAACTCCTTAATTGGGTCAGTCGTCTTAATTCGATTTGCCAATATACCGAGCGGGTGTGACGTGATTTGTCTCAAGCCCGGTGGGAAGCTAAAGATCATGGTGAACCACCGCTATCCTTGTCGTAGCCATATTCTTTGGCTTGAGTCGCTATTAGCAGTATTCTTGTTTCTTTCGTTTACACCTTATGCTTGAGCAGGCCCGGGGGAGGTCCCCTTGATGAAGGGAGCATTTCTTGGTGAGGAAGCACTTTGGTATCCGATGGAGGGAAAAAAGATACAACGGGATCCGTTGTATGAACTCTTGGAATTCAAGAAGTTGAAGGCAGAAGAACCTGGCCGAGGGAGCGACAAACCTGGCCGACCCTTGGGTCGTGGAAGTGGTGGCTTCTGAGCCGGAGTCTGAGGGTGTTGCGATGCAACTTTATAGCAGGGAGACAACTATAGGTGTCCCAGATGTAGCCTCAGAGATGGCCGATCGTAAGGGTTTCTCTCGAGTAGGGGTGCATTCGGTAGATAGCTCGGAGGGGCCTACTCTTGGGGCACTGAATGGACAAGGGATGGTCCCGATCTATTCTGCTAGAGCTGTGGTCTTGATTGATTCCCTAATGGAACAACCTTATCCCCTAAGGGAGTGCAATATCCATGGTGCAAAAAGACTTTCGAAGCAAAGAGACTTATCGAAGGCAGAGGTGTGCTCGGGGGGCTTCCAACCATTCCCGAGGAAAACCCTAAGACCGAAGCTTCACTTGTCTTTGGTGAGATAAGCAGGCTCTGTGAGCAGGTAACCTGTGCGAACCCTGTTTGTCGCTCTGGCCTCAGTTGTTCTGATCTTTGTGTTTTTAACTTGTCATTTTACGTGGCTCAGGCCAAGGCGCTCTATAGTCAGACTTTCGCCTGGTACCGGGGTGAGGTAATGCGTCATGAGCGCGAGAAAGCTCATCTTACTAAACAGGTTATCTAGTCCATGTTCGCCATTATCTGAATGTTTTTACAGATCTCAATGTCTTAACATCTATAGCCGAGTTTGTGCAGTTTGAGAAGGAAGGAACTTTGTTGATCGAGAAGCTCCAAGCTAGAGATTTTGAAGTCTTCGAACTCAAACGACGCGTACAGGAGATAACTTATGAGAGGGATGTCCTCCAGGAGAAAGTGGCCCTAGTCAGGCGTCAGCTTAGTGATGTGAGGGAGGATAGTAATAAGTACAGGGTTCTCCATTAGAAGCTGGTAGTTGTACCATCTGGGATCAAAACTGAAGCTGATGTACTTATATCTATACATAGAGAAGATGCTATTGCGGCCAGTGCTCAGACCGGGAAGGTGAAGAACCTGGAGAGGGGAGATGCTGCCTTGGTTACTTTCGGAAGTATGTCGGGCAGTGGCTCAGGAAGAGACAAAAACAAAGGCAGGTCTCCCGGAGGAGAAGAGTCCTCTGAAGGACTCATAGATGCATACTCAATGATAGTCTAATATTCTGTTTGCCTTTCTATTTGTAATGGTTTTTCAACATTTATAAACATTCCCCCTAGGTGTTATAAGAAGTTTTTTGGCTTCCTATCCTTTTTGTCTCGAATTTGGCCAGGCGAACTGGTCTTTGATTTGGTAAGAACCCTTACATTCGCCATATGGCCCTAGGGTTCATTAGGCTGGCGATAATGGCTCCTATACCTTGGGTTTAAGTGACCTTTCAGTGTAAGCTGGCATTTGAGCTCTTGTGCTTTTTGCCTTGGGGCCTTTTTAGGTAACTATTTTGGGTTCAGTCTCCAAATCGGGTTGCGATTCAACCTGAATCAACCATTAAGTTTTCAAATTTGCATGAGCTGGCGACAACGACTCTTATGCCTTAGGTCAATATGACCTTTTGTGTAAGTTGGAATTTGAGCTCTTATGCTTTTTTCCCTTGGAATCTTTAGGTGACTATTTTTTGTTCAGTCTCCGAATCGGGTTGCTACCCAAGCTCATTCGACCATCAATTTTTCAAATTTACATGGGCTGGTGACAATGGCTCTTACACCTTGGGTCGATGTGACCTTTTGTTTGTAAGCTGACATTTGAGCTCTTATACTTTTTGCCCTGGGGCATTTTTAGGTAACCATTTTGGGTTCTCCGTATTATGTTACGGCTCGAGCGCATTCGACCCTCAAGTTTTCGAATTTGCATGGACTGGCGACAATAGCTCTTACGCCTTGGGTTGATATGACCTTTAGTGTGGGTTTTATTTTTTCCCTTGTTAAGGACTTTCTACGATAATTTTTGCCTGACTCTTCGAAGGTTTGAGAAGAACCTCGATTATGATCCATTTTGTAATGATGATCGAGCACCTCAGGTGTTTTGGATCGGAGGCTGAGTATCTTGAAGCCTGTGATTTAGAGTTGACGTGGTCTAAGCTCTTTTTTCCTATGTAGAGGGAAGCTTGTTTAACCGGTTCTTTTCGAAGTTGATTCAATGTAATTGAAGGATTTTGATTTTGTAGCAACAGTTGGGCATCCCCGAGTCACATTTGTCTAGTACAACCTTATGAACATGGTCATGTGTGCTTGGTCGGAGCCGTCTTTGATCCCAAGTGAAGATGTTTTGGCATCTATATCAAGGGTATGCCTTTTTAAGTTTCTTACAAGTTCGACATATAGCCTAAACTTTGAGATGAGGATTATGCCTTTAGCAATGTCTTACAGAATTTTCATGTCGTTGAGGTCTTACAGTTTTTTAGATACTTGGTACAAGTATGGTTCATGCCTTTCTTGAGGTCTTACAGAATTTTCATGCCGTTGAGTTCTTACAGTTTGCTAGATTCTTGGTACAAGTATTGTTCATGCCTTTCTTGAGGTCTTACAAACTTTTCTTGTTGTCGAGGTCTTACAGATGTTATTGTTGCCTTATGTAGGTCCTGTGAGACCGAGTCTGCCCGCTTGGGGTCTTATGGCCTCAGGTTTTTTAAAAAGTAGAGATTTGGTGACAGTCCTCAAGTTATCGAGGGTTTCTAGCTCGGTAGCCGTTAATTTGTAGACTTGTTATCGCCTCGTTGAGGGCTTATGATTTTGGTGATTCTGACCCTTGGGTTATGTAATTCTAGAACTTTTGATGCTAGTCCCTGAGTGTTCCGAACATTTTTCAACCTTGGAGCTATTTTGAAATTTTCGAGTTGCATTACTGAGGGCCTATGAGTTTGGAGTGCCGACCTGGAATCGTTCAGACGTCGAATGGTGGATGCCATTCTCTGAGTGTTCGGGACACTTTGATGGAGGAATAGTTTTTGACAAAATTGCTGAGTTTCTTTTGGGGTCTGAAATGTTTCAACGAAAGGTATTCTTCGATTACTTGGTACAGGTATGCATGTTCTCGCTATCGAGGGCTAGGCTATATGGTCATGGCTCGTTTGACTGTTTGGCCAGGTACATCATTTTCATATTGGGAACCCATTTAGCATTTCTTGATTTTTTCGATGAACGGACCTCCGGGAGAGATGCCCTGCAGTGTTCGAGGTTGATTGCAAAAGAAAACCTTGAATACTTGTTGAGCCTCTTTAGGCAGGATATGGTCGTTGCCTCGTTAAAAACCTTTCCGGTAAAACCCTTCTAGGGACAAAATCCGGATAAAGGAAAAGAGTGCAACGCATGCACGAAGATCTTTTCAAAATTTTCAATCGGGTGCTCTAGCATTAATACCGTTTCAACATCGATATGTTCTAGTTACTTAGAATTTGTTTGCCCTCCATGGTACCGAGCTTGTAAGACTCTTTGCCGACTATCCCGATTACGCAGTACGGTTCTTCCCAGCTTTGGCCCGGCTTTCCTTCATTAGGATTTCTTGTATTAAGAGTGATCTTTGTTTAGACCAAGTCCCCGACTCTGAAATATCAAAGGTTCGTGCTCTTGTTATAATATCTTTTGATCCTTTGCTTTTGGTTGGCCATCCGGACTAGCGAAGCTTTTCGTTTTTCATCTAATAGTTTGAGGGCCATTGTCTTGGCCTCGTTGTTCGAGATTTTGGTGGTATGTCGGAATCTAGCTCTCGGCTCCCCGACCTCTACTGGTATCAAAGCCTCGGCAACGTACACTAGAGAGAAAGGTGTTTCCCTCGTGCTTGATTTTAAAGTTGTCTGGTATGCCCATTACACATCGGGCATTATTTCTTCCACTTTCCCTTGGCGGTTTCTAGCTTCTTTTTTATGTTTTGGATGATGGTTTTATTTTTGGACATGGCCTGACCATTTGCATACGGATAGTAGGGCATCAACAAGATCCTCTTGGTTTTATGATCCTCAAAGAACTGTGTTACCCTGCTTCCGATGAACTGCCTTCCGTTGTCACACGTTTATCTCGGATGGAATCCTGAATCAGCATATAATGTGATCCTAGATGAAGTTGATGACTTCTTTTTCTCTTATTTTTTCGAGGGCCTATGCGTCAACCTATTTTGAGAAATAGTCAGTCATAAATAAGATGAATTTAGCTTTACCTAGTGCTGTCGGCAAGGGTCCAACAATGTCCATTCCACATTTAATGAATGGTCATGGCGATAAGACCGAATGTAATTGTTCAACGGGTTGGTGAATCATAGGTGCAAATCTCTGGCATTTATCACACTTCCAGACAAACTCCTTGGTGTCTTTCTCAATGTTGTGCCAATAGTAGCCTGCCCTGATCAACTTTCGGACTAAGGAGTCGACGCCGGAATGTTTCTCACAAGTGCGCTCGTGAATTTCTCTAAGTATATAGTTTGTATCCCCTGGTCCCAGACATATTTCTAGGGGGTCATCGAATGTTCTTCTTATAGAGTGTTATTTTTGTCGAGCGAGAAACGAGCTTTTTTTGTTCGCAGGGCCCTTGACTCTTTTGGGTCTACAAGCAGTCTCCCGTCTTTTAAAAAATAAATATATTTGTTTCTCTAGTCCTGTGTAAGGCTGGTGGTGTTAATCTGGGTGTGCCCTTCTTCAACCACTGAATTAGATAGTTGAACACCAGCACCGGGGAGTAGGTCATCTTATTCGACATATGATCCCAAGTGCATCGACCTCGCTATTCTACTCTCGAGGTACGTAGACCATGGTCCATTCCTTGAAGCGGTGCAATGCGACCTGAATTTTATCCAAATACCTCTGATTTTGTCTTCCTAGACTTCGTAGCTCCCATTCACCTGGTTTATTACCAGGTGCGAATCGCATTTTGCCTCGATGGTCACTGCTCCCAAGCTTTTAGATAGTTCCAAACCTACAATCATAGCCCGGTACTCGGCTTCATTGTTAGTCAATTTTGCGATTTTTATAGATTGTCTGATGATACCGCCCATAGGTGGCTTAAGGACTATAATGAGTTCGGATCCTCTCACATTTGTGGAACTATCAGTGAACAAGGTCCATACCCCGGAATACGTGTCTGGTTATAATAAAAATTCCCTTTCTACTTCGTGTACGAGGGAGGGCAAAAATTTAGCCATGAAGTTTGCCAGAATCTGGGAGTTGATGGTCGTTCGAGGTTGATACTTGACGTCATACCCTACGAGTTTGATGGCCCATTTGGCCAATCGGCCCGATGACTCGAGTTTGTGTAATATGTTCCGGAGAGGGTATGTTGTCAGAACGCATATATGGTGGCATTGAAAAGAGGGCTACAATTTTCGCGAGAGACTTGTTAATGCGAGAGCCAATTTTTCTAGGTGTGGATAAACAAGGAATTGCGTACCTTGGTCTTGTCAAACCAGCATGCCGTTTACCGCTATTTCTGACATGGTTAGGTATAGATACAGAGTTTCAGCCTCTTTCGGTGTATGGAGAAGAGGTGTACTTGTCAAATATCGTTTCAGTTCCTCCAAGGCATGTTGACATTATGAAGTCCATTCAAAGTTGTTTTTCCTTTTGAGTAAAGGGAAAAAATGATGGCTCCTGTCGAATGATCTTGATATGAATCTGTCTAGAGCCGCTTATCGCCTTATCAGCCATTGCACAACCTTCACATTATTTACCACTGTGATTTCTTCGATGGCCTTGATTTTATCGGAGTTAATCTCGATCCCCCTATTTGATACCATAAAGCCTAGGAATTTTCCCGAACCACTCTGAAGGTGCACTTCTCGGGTTGAGTTTGTTGTAGCTCATGAGGATGTCGAATGTGTAAGGCCTCGGGAAAATTATGCTAAGTAAACTAGGATTTCGTTCTACCACGTAGGCGAATTATAATATTTTATATGCTATTAACATGGTGGGAAGAAATCGGATTTGATAAACAAGTGTATGAGTCATATATTAAGTAAGGTGGGGTCCAAGATGAGGCCTAAGTGTAAGCCAAATGGGAAAAATTTCATAATAGGCTAAGATTCCAAATGAGTTTGCACATGTCCCCACTTTGAACTAGCACATCTAAATATGTATAAGTTTTTATGTGTTGACTAACCTATCCTATGAAAGGTCTTTGAGTATTGTTTTAATCGCTTCAAACAATTCATCATTTTGATATTACTACGCAAATTTATGATAAAATTAACAAAGGCTGGAAAAATGCGATCCTGTGTCGAATCTGCGATCGCATTTCTATCGCATTTTCGACTTTGCGGTCGCAGATGTGTCACAAATTGGGCCAGTGTTGCCCAATTTTGAGCACCTATTTTGTGGTGCATTATACTGCCCACATTCTTGTTTTGCGGTCCATTATGCGATCGCAGACCCGACATCGGAGGCTTATTTATTTTGATTTTATAACCCGACCCCATTTTAATATATAGACATTCGGCCTCCATTTGGAGTCATTTTCTACTGATTTTAGAGAGAGATGAGCGCATATAGAGAGATAAAGGAGGGACCTAACTTCATAATCATCCAAATCTTGCTCAAGTCTTCAAGAATCAAGGAAGATAGCCATAAATTGTCCTCCATGAGGGTAAGTTCTACTTCCAAAACATCATGCAATAGGTTAAAGGTTCAAATATGTTGTGGGTAGTAGAAATAGGCCATGCATGTGGGACTAAGTTGTAGTATGTGATGTTAACGAACTAATATGCGTAGTTCATGTTAAAATTGGGTTGGGGGAAAGAAGGAAACCTTGTAAGAGAGATTTGAAATCAAGATGCTTGACTAGTATTTGATCAAATGCTCAAATGAGCAGTATCCATGAATACCTTCCTAATTTGTGTTCAATTTTTAATGTCTCAAAGTAGATTGGAATGGCTTGAATTTCTGGAACGTCGTAGTAATTTAAGGAAAGCTTAAACGAGGTATGTATGCCTAAAACCTTGTGTTTTAGAAATTGAGCTTCGTTTGTGTTTGTGTGAATAAGATAAGATTAAAGTTGAATTGTTAAATTGATTATTTTTCCACATGAATTTGGGGTTGCTACCTTATGTTTATGAAAGATGTATTCCAATGTGATCAATATGCTATTCTTGATAACTTGAAAAGGTGCAAGGAATATGAATCATGTATTGAAATGCTTAGACCTTAAATTGAGATTGAAGCTGTATATATTGTGCCATGTATGTGGAGTCTCATCTATGCATACAATTTCTATTTGCTTTTGTGTGCACCTACTATCCTAAATGGCAATGCTAGTATTGAAATTGGGAATGATGTAAAATGTGGCCTAGTGCCAAGAATGATGTGATAAGTTGTATCCCCAAGTGCCTATGAAATGATATGTGTGAAACAAAATGTCTAATTAAAAGGGAACAATGCCTTGGTAAGGCATCCTAGCCGATTGGGCCAAAATCGGACTCTGCTTAAGATAATAGTGGTATTGTGAATGAATTCCGCAAAAAAGGGAAAATGAGATTGTAATTGAAGTATATGTCTGAAATGAGGTGACTTAGATGATCGGGTGAAGATCGGACTCTGTTCAAGATAGAGGTGGTATTGTGAACAATGTTGAACAGTATGAAATTCCACAAACTAAAAGCTATGGGAAAACGATGTGAAAATTGCATGATTTTTTATTTTATAATGTTGTGATCATTTAAAGTGTTTGAGTTGTACTTATTATTTACTAATTATTGTGTGAAATTTCTATCTAACAAGATGGCGTTTAGTTATACATAATAGTGCTATTTGATGGCACTAACACCCCTTTCGCCGGGGGCGCTACGTCGTTAAATGGATGTAGGTGTTTCTATAGTAGGTAGTATTGGTCATAGCTAGTGCCGCATAATCTTTTGAGCTGATTTGGTGAGCCCCACTTTGTTTCGGTGTCCTGTTTCATCTATTTATCATGTACTTTGTATTTAAGGTATAGCCGGAGCCTTGTTACCAGCATTTCTATATTACATTACTCATCAGTTAATTTTAGAGACTCCATAGATAGGTTGTAGGTAGTGTTGGGTATTGGAATTAAAGTACAAATGTTGATGTTTGGAAAACATTTATAAAAAGTAGTAATATTTTGACAATTATGATTTAAGCTGCTAATGGAAATAAAATGGAAGTTGTTAATGAAATACTTACTAAGTTTTATTAATGGAGTCCATCTCCTATTTATTAATGAATTAATTTCGGTAGAACGAGACCTAACAGGCTTGCTCAGTCGGGTTAATTAGGTTGAGCGTCAGTCGCGCTCCTCAGATTTTGGGGCGTAACAAACTTGGTATTAGAGCCTAAGGTTTTAAAGTGTCATAGGGTGTCTCAGAGCCGTGTCTAATAGATTCCTTCTTATCGGTGTATAGTCGACCATATCTATAAGTTGGAGGCTATTTGGACATTTAGGAATTTCATACTTATTTGATACTCTAAGATCATGTAGTAGAGCTAAAGATAGGGAGCTAATTTCCATTATATGCCTTAATCTTAAGTTGAGTAATTCATGATTGTGGATCAGTAAGTAGGGAATGACCCGACCATTGAATATGAGGGAGATTTCCCAAGTGTTTGTTAGGAGAATGTATCGAGCCATGGATGGATTGGTAGAACTTGTTGCAAAAGGGGAGTACCCTTGTTCCTATTAATGTCTTTGCACCACCAAATCCTATAGTATATCGGCATGGTATCAATGTACGTTAGGGATGTGGAGTCGAGGGGCATCGATTCTGCTATTGCCATGTCAAGCTAAGGTCACCAAGTAAGTCAATACTTAGCCCAACTAACTTACTCTTGTTGTATATGTACATCCATATTGAAGAGTCCTCATAAACTTGGTCTTAATAAGATGTGAGTCACAAAGACTTGCGTGTACGTACTCCTTGAAGGAGCCATATTGTTCGTGAACCCGCTCTATCACAAATTCTATTATTTACATCCTTTTGTGGAATTAAGTTCTATAGATACGTCCTTGAATGGAGTTATAAATCTAGGATTAATACCTCCCACTTTCTTTTCATAAATTATTAACGAGGGACTATACTTGATGAATTTCTTACAGAATATTTTATGGAAATGGACAACATCTGCCCACTTGTGCCTATGCATGCACCGTCGTAAAGTTTACCTATGTAGTGTCGAGTTCCATGTAAAGCATCCAAGTGTTTCGATCCTTCTCAAGTCGCATTTTACTCAGTTGTGTATCTGGCTTATATGGTTTGAAAAGTCAATCTTCTCTTTTGAAAATATTATCATGAAAGCTTCTTACTGCCTTTTAACATAAGAGCATACCTTAACACCTAGCAGATGAGTGCATGTCAATCGAAATGGTCATCGTGTGCATAAAGTATCTCCGAAAATTGAGATCCTCATATCCCCATCATAGGGAGATCTTGTATCACCATAATTTTCATCTCCACTTGGGACATCCCGTAGTAAGTAGCTCACTTTGTTCTAGTATTGTGGTTGCTCGTGGCATGATTGTACATTGCAGTTGGGAGTTAATATAGTAGGATCATGTCTCGCTTATAACAAATGTTTATTTTCTCTTTACACCTCCACAACATGTGTTAATTGTGTTCTTTAGTTAGTGAATTCAGTGTGCTTGTTTTCTAACACTTGTTTGATAACCATGAGAGAACACATACTTCTATGTGTCATTGTAAGACTTTCTTTCTCATAATGACCCTTACTAGGCTCTCCGTCAAGACCAAGCACACCTTTGGAGGTTATCTTATCGTACCACAACGTCTGTTTCTCTTCTCTTTCTATATTTTAATAGCATCTAGATATTTTCACAAGCCAAAATCCATGGAGAACTCATTATGAACTTCCGCAAAACTTCTACAATTATTTTGTACTATCTCATTGGGTCCCCACCTCACTTCATGTTCATTAAGTTTTTATATCATGCCGCAATTGTTGAGATTGAATAATCTCCTTTCGAAAATGGTTTATATACACATGTTCTAGTCTAATGATCTAATTACCAGTCTAACTCTTGCCTTTCACTTTTTGGTTTGACCAGGGAGCAATATACCTAGTAACACATTCGTATGGCAAAAATTTTCTCTCAATCAAGTCTTATAGTGTCTTCCAATTTGGCTGGTAACAGTTGGTTGTGAAGAAGTGTGATATAGTACTTCATTGTGAAGTTGAGTTGCTAGCCTTAATTTGATTTTTGAATTCAGGAGCTATACATCACGTGATTACATAGAGAGAACTTCTTTAAAAAATGTACTCCTCGTAATCGCTTTATATTACCACTATTCCTAGTGGTTACAATGTAAAGGTTACTTCCATAAGGGTCTCTCACTCCCTTTTCATTTGTCTTGAATCATGTGTTGTTTACCCATAATCTTCAATGCAATATTATCTCAATGCCTCGACTAGTTATCCAATTATACGATTCGATTAAATTCACCACATTTTTTAAATTCCCCTTTACTATAGACTTCTGATGTCTTCAACTTAGTTTAAGCATGTTGGTTCCAAATGATGCTCATTAGTTTTTCTACCCTGCTACCTATTTCATCTGATAACTCTCATTGTAAAATTCATTTATGTTTCATGGAATCAGAGATGAAGTATTATATCATTAAGGATAGGGACATATTCCTTTTGTTAGGGTAAATAAATATTGCTGGTATTCCTTGTAAATGTTCTTCTAACAACCATTTACCTGCTCTGGTTGTTCCTGTGACTAGATAACCTAGGTTACTACTACTTTTCCCCAAAAAATGCATCAAGACATCTCATTCTTTCAAACTTACCCATGTGGGCACTTTGAGGCATTGTTTTATACCAACCCGTAATGGTTTTAAGTACTTTCTCCCCATTGTTATCGATTTTCTAGGGTTATGTGGGATTGTCTCATGGATTCCAAAAGTAGTGATTCCCCCTAATTTCAAGCTTATATTGCCGTGATTTCAAACCAAAGTACGCCCATTTTCAAGAAGTGTTAAATGGATCGGATTGGATGGGTTACGTGGCCTTCTGCTCACTCGTCTTCTAGGATTATTGACAATGTCATTGTTATGTGCGGGAAATTTTGCTACCCCTTGCTTTCTATCTCCTTAAAGAGGATATGGATTTTAATTGTCTTTCTTCCCGGAGCATTACATCAACCATTGGAACTTCTCTAACCAATACATGATTTCACCCCTATGGTAGGATGTCATAGCTATGGGGTTTCACTCATGAAAGGTTGAGATTAGATGCCTTTAGATTTTTGCACGTATCATAAGCATATTGATTTGAAAGACAAGTTGTATCTTTAGTTCTCTCATATAGGATCAACTATCATGAATGGTTAAGCTGTTTGAGATATGATAATCTCATAAGTGTTCATCTTCTTTTCATCCTTATAGGCTTGAGGCACAGATTCCGTGTGTCAAGTAATATTGAGAGTGTAATTCAACTCCATGTATTTTGAAACCTATATCGCATTCAAGGTGCCAAAGTGTTCTCATTCTTGATAAACAGATTTTCCCTACACTCTAGAAGACGAGCTGTTCACGTACTTGAGTAGTCCTCCTTAATGGTTCCTACAGCCAATGTACAAGTCACCCCTATGCCTTATTTGTCTAATAATTGATATTGTCGTAATGATTAACCATGTCAATGTTGTCAGTAGTAATCTTTATGTCTCTTAGCGTATAACCTCATGAAATGCTCAGCATATTAATGGATTCCTAAATAACTCCAGCCTGATCTTGAACTATATTGTTCCTCATTGTATTAGATCCATTGGGCATTGTAAGTTCGGATTAGTGAAAGAGGAAGCTTCGCAGGGTGATCATATACATACTTGATAGGTAATTTTATGGTCAGTTTATGATAGCACATCTTTGAGTAAGTGTTGAGGTTCATCAAGGGTTTAGTATGAGTGTTCGCCTAGAGATTTAGAGTTTTGGAGGGTGAATATGTTATTCTCAAAGTTCCCCCTGTAGATCTTATGAGAATTCATGATACGTAAGTGAATTTCCCATTAGGTCGCACTAGGAGTATGATGTTTCCCCATAGTTTTTCCTCATGAATTTATGTTTTCATATGCCTATGTCTAAGAAGGCATGTGGAATAAAATTGTTTATCATTCCAGTGGAAATTACTAAAGTGAAGTTAATGGATAGTTAGCTTATCCGAGATATCTACTTGTCATCCTTGTTAAGTAAGTTTGGTGGTGGAAATTGCTCCCGTGAATGTGTTCTGGCAAAGTATATAGGTATGAGAAGCCACATTGAAGGCCGAGAGTGTTGTGGAAATAAAATATTTTCTCTTGATTGTATAGCAGTTGGTTTTGATTTGAAAGTTACCTTCTAGGTGTTATGATTTAAAAATTAGTAGTCCAAGTCCGGGTATCATCGAGATAATGTAGTGTTTGTAATGTTGAGGTTCTCGTTATTGATATATACATTACGGTGCTTTGTCAAGTTGTGGATGTGTTTTTAGGATAGTTTTGGTGGTTCTCTGGCAGGTGGATAGGCCTAGTTACAAAGGAGACTCAGCCGATATTTCTGAAAAATTTGGGAGTTAATAAAAATTTAGGGACTTGAGGTAGGTTAGAAAGAGATTTATTATATTAACCATTTAAGTCAAACTCTATTCCTCATTCGAGGACGAAAGATCCTTGGGGGGGGGGGGGATAATGTAAGGCCCCGGAAAAATTTTGCTAGGTAAATTAGGATTTCATGGTGCCACATAGGCTAATTATAATATTTTATGTACTATTAAAATGGTGGGAATCAATTGTATTTGGTAAAAAAGTGTATGAGTAATATATTAAGTAAGGTGGGGTCCAAGGAGAGGCCTAAGTATAAGCCAAATGGGAAATATTTCATAATAGTCTAAGATTCCAAATGTGTTTGCAAAAGTCCCCACTTTGAACAAGCACGTCTAAATATGTATACATTTTTATGTGTTAAATAACCTATCATATGAAAGGTCTTTGGTTCTAGTTTCTAACTCTTCAAACCATTCATCATTTGGACTTTCCTACGCAAAGTTATTATCAAAGTACCAAGGGCTGGAAAAATGCGATCCTGTGTCGAATCTGCGGTCGTATTTCTATCGCATATTCGACTTTGCGGTCGCAAATTAAGCCAATGTTGCCCAGTTTTGGGCACCTATTTTGCGGTGAATTATGCGGAAACATTCTTGTTTTGCGGTCCATTATGCGATCGTAGACCCGACGTCGGAGGCTTATTTATTCTATTTTTATAACCCGACCACATTTTAAGATATATTCTTTCGGCTTTCGTTTGGAGTCATTTTCTACTGATTTTAGAGGGAGATGAGAGCATATAGAGAGATAAAGGAGGGTCCTAACTTCGTAATCATCCAAATCTTGGTCAGGTCTTCAAGAATCAAGGAAGATAGCCATAAATTTTCCTCCATACGGGAAAGTCCTACTTCCAAAACTTCATGCAAAAGGTTAAATGTTCAAAGATGTTGTGGGGGTTAGAAATAGGCCATGCATGTTGGACTACGTTGTTGTATGTGATGTTAAATAGCTAATATGGGTACTTCATGTTAAAATTAGGTTCCGGGAGAGAAGGAAACATTGTAAAATAGGTTTGAAATCAAGATGCTCAACTAGTATTTGATAAAATGCTCATATGAGCTGAAACCATGAATACCTTCCTAATTTGTGTTCAATTTCGTTATGTCTCAAATTAGACTATAATGGCTAGAATTTTTGGAATGTCTTAGTAATTTAAGGAAAGTTTAAATGAGGTATGTTTGCCTAAAACCCCGTCTTTTAGTAATTGAGCTTCTGGAACGTCTTAGTAATGTCCGCATAAGACTTCTGGCGACACTGACTAGTCTTCATCCTTTCCTGAATAACTTTAACTTTTTCCATAGCCTGGTGCATGAGATCCATCCCTATCAACTTTGTTCACATACTCTGAACCATCCGATCGGAGACCTACATCTCCTTCCGTACAATGCCTCAAACGGGGCCATCTGGATGCTAGCATGAAAGTTGTTATTGTAAGCAAATTCTATAAGGGGAAAGTGATCATCCCAACTACCTTTGAAATCCAAGACACAAGCCCGCAACATATCTTCAAGCATCAGAATAGTCCGCTTTGCTTGGCCATTGGTCTGCGGATGGAAAGTCGTGCTGAGATTCACCTAAGTACCCAAACCTTGCTGAAACTTCTTCCAAAAATTAGCTGTGAACCGAGCCCCTCAATCCGAAATAATAGAGAGCGGAGTACCATGAAGCCTTACTATTTCCTTGATGTACAATCGAGCATACTGTTCTGCGGTATCGGTGGACTTGACTGGCAAGAAGTGAGCTGATTTGGTGAGTCGATCCATTCTCACCCAAATTGAGTCGAACTTTCGCAGAGTGGGAGGTAATCCTACCACGAAATCCATGTTGATCATCTCCCAATTCCATATTGGTATTTCCAGAAGCTAGGTTAACCCACCATGCCACTGATGCTCAGCTTTTACTTGCTGACAGTTTGGGCATTAGATACAAAGTCCGCCACACCTCTCTTTATACCGTTCCACCAATAAATTTCCTTGAGATCGTGATACATTTTCATAGAACCTGGGTGCACCGAATACCTTGAATGATGCGCCTCCGCCATTACTCTATCCCGAAGGTTATCCACATCTGGAACACATAACGTTCCTTGACACTGTAACACACCATCATTGTCGTCGAGTGAAAATGCCAAAGTTTTGTTGTTCAAAACTGCCTCCTTCATCAGTGCCAATGCTGGATCGATGAACTATTTTTCCTTGACTTCCGCTACAAGCAATGATTATGCTCTATTACGCACCATAATTTCCTCCTCATTTGGGGTCGAAATGCAAACCCCAAGACTGGCCAACTGATAAACCTCCCTAGATAGGAGCCTCTGGTCCACCCCCAAGTAAGCCAAACTACCCATGGATTTTCGACTGAAGGCGTCCGCCACAACATTCGCCTTTCCTGGATGGTATAAGATGTTCATATCATAATCTTTAAGCAATTATAACCACCGCCGCTGCCTCAAATTTAACTCCTTCTATTTGAACAAATATTGGAGACTCTTGTGGTCCGAGAACACATCCACATGGACCCCATAAAGATAACGCCGCCATAATTTCAAGGAAAACACAATTGCTGCAAGCTTCAAATCATACGTCGGGTAATTCTTCTCATGATTCTTGAGTTGCCTTGAAGCATTCGCTATGAACTTCCCATTCTGCATCAATACACAACCCAAATCGGACCTGGAAGCATCACAATAAACCACAAATCCATCCGTGCCTTCCGGCAAGGCCAATATCGGTGCCAAGGTCAACCTTGACTTCAATTCCTAAAAACTTTTCTCACAAGCATCGGACAATTGGAACTTAACTGCTTTCTACGTCAATTTAGTAAATGGGGAGTAAAGGGTAGAGAATCCCTCCACAAACCTCTAGTAGTACCCGGCTAAACCCAAGAAGCTACGAACCTCCATCGGGGTCGTGGGACTTGGCCAATCCTTCACCGTTCCAATCTTCTGGGGATCCACCTGAATCCCCTCAATGGAAACAACATGACCTAGAAAAGTGACGAACTCCAACCAAAATTCACATTTTGAGAATTTAGCGTGCAACTGGTGCTGATGAAGAGTCTGCAAAACTGCTCTGAGGTGATCGGCATGATCCTCCCTGCTCCGCGAAAAACCAGGATATCGTCAATGGAAACAATTACGAAGGAGTCTAGAAATGTCTTGAAAACCCGATTCATAAGGTCCATTAAAGCCGTCGGGGCATTGGTTAGCCCAAAAGACATGACCAAGAATTCGAAGTAAGTATAGCGAGTTCTGAACGCGGTTTTAGGAATATCCTGCTCTCTGATCTTCAATTGGTGATACCCGGATCGCAAATCAATTTTGGAGAAGAACTTTGCACCTTGTAATTGGTCGAACAAATCATCTATCCGAGGAAAAGGATATTTATTCTTGATGGTGACTTTTTTAAGCTGCCGATAATCAATGCACATCCAAAGCAACCCATCCTTCTTTCTGACAAAGAGAACCAGAGCACCCTATAGCGACCCACTCGGTCGTATGAACCCCTTCTCTAATAAATCCTTCAGCTTCTCCTTTAACTCTCTTAAACCTGCTGGCGTCATTCTGTATGGAGGAATAGATATTGGCTGAGTATCTGGCAATACATAAATCCCGAAATTAATCTCCCTATCTAGTGGAATTATTTGAAGCTCATCTGGAAAAACATCAAGAAACTCGTTCACAACCGGCACGGACTCGAGGGCAGACACTTCTGATGTAGTGTCCGCCACCTAGACCAAATGATAGATACATCCCTTTTTAATCATCTTTGAAGCCTTAAGGTAAGAAATGAACATACCCTTCGGCACCACACCAGTCCCCTTCCACTCGATAACCGCCTCATCGGGGAACTCGAGGCTCATGACTATCATTCGGCAGTCAAGTTTAGCGAAGCACGAATAAAGCCAGTCCATTCCCATAATCACGTCAAAATCCACCATTCTGAGCTCAATAAGATCGGCCGTGGTAACACGACCACATACCGTGACAACATAATTCTTAAAAACTCGCGAGGCTATAATAGAATCGCCAACCGGAGTCGATACAGAGAACGGCTCATGAAGCTGTTCGGGTTCTATCCCAAAACGTAAAGAAACGAATAGGGTGACATAAGACAAAGAGGACCCCGGATCAATAAGAGCATAGCAATCAATGGCCTGAACAGACAAGATACATGTAACAACATCTGGAGAAGCCTCAGCACTCTGGGGACCACTCAAAGCATAGAACCGGCTAGATCCACCCCTACCACGAGCTCCACCCCTAACTGCACCACGTCCTGCTAAAGCTGGAGGATGCCTGGATGACTGGGCAGATCCCCTAACCATGCCCTGACTAGGCGCACGGAAGTCCCACTGGATGTGACCTCTCAACCCGCACCTATAACATACCGGGATATCCAAATAGCAAGTCTCTGTATGGAACCTCCCACACTTGGGGCATGTAGCTCTCCCCTGCTACTGGGACCTCACTCTTGGATGACCGGACTGACGGAACCTCTTACTGTCTGAACCTAGTCTCGAGTGTCTGCTCTGCTGGTAACTGTGCATAGATGGCGGTACACTTGCTGAGGACTGAGCATATGACTGAGATGGCCCTGATGACCCTCTCCCCGGAGCTGGTCTCCCTAAGTGACCCATTGACTGGGCCCTGCTGCTACTCTCCCTTTCTGCCCGTATCTTGAACTTCCTAGCCTTTGTGGCCTGAGCGAATCCTACAATATTTCCATAATTCAGATCTGAGTGCAAGGTCATTGTAGAAGCCTTATTCACTACCAAAGGACTAAGACCCTGAACGAAACGCCAAACTCGAGCATCCATGGTCGACACAAACTGAGGATCATACTTGGACAACCTCACAAACTCTATGTGGTACTCCCAAACACTCATGCTACCCTGATTGAGAACCTCAAACTTTGTTGCGCGAGCTGCCATTTTCTCGGCAAGCAAGAAGTGGTCCATAAAGGCATCTACAAACTCATCCCATCTCGCCGGATGTCTCCCCTCCTCACGGGAATCCTCCCACATCTCGAACCATGAACGCGCTACTCCCCTCAACCTGTATAGAGCCAACTCAACCCCCTCTATCTCTGTAGCCTTCATCACTCGGAGGGTATTGTACATCTCATCAAGGAAATCCTGCGGATCGGCCTCTTGGTCTGTACCTGAGAACTCTGGAGGGGCCAATCGCAGAAACTGGTGGATTCTGGAGCTGGCAGAATCTCCCTGTTCGCTGTAGGACACAAGGGCATCATGAGATCCCTGGGCCTGGGCGGCCACTAAATGGGTCAACATACGGATGGCTCCTCTAAGGTCCCCATCAGAAACCCCGGGACCGGAAGCTGGAATAATATCAGGATTAGGAGTATCGGCAGGAGGGATGGTGGCACCCTCTGCCGCAGTTGGAATAGGAATGCTTGGATCTGGAATAGATGGGCCGGGCAAATTCAAGGCCGGAGAGTCACTCTCACCCACGAGATTAGGTACATGATTCATCGCCACACTTGGGGTAGCATCGGTCCCAAGGCCGAGTCTAGCTTTCTTCTTAGGTGACATTTCGGAAAATTTCGAAACAAAGCACGAGTTAGACGTAAATACTTCCACTTTCCACTTCACCGCACGATATGGAATAACAAAGAAGAGTATAGTTTCCTAAATTCCCGTGTAGCCCCCTACTTATAGATGTGGTCGACAACACACCGATAAGAAGGGCTCTACTAGGCATGGCTCCGAGACATCTTAGGACTCTTTTAAAACCTGAGGCTCTGATACCAAGTTTGTCACGCCCCGAATCTGAGGGACAAGACCAGCGCTCGACCGGGCAGCCCCAGTCAAGCGGACTTGGGTGCCTCTCCTACCCCACGTGTTACCCCGCATTTTCATTACTTACTAGCCAATAGAAGTAACCATTTACAATGAAAACACCTTTTTATAACAAAACATACATATGGTACATAATTCATAGCGTGGTTTACACATTACATAGCCCAACGTGCAAGATACATATTACATAAGTTCATGACCCACATTTCCTGTCTACGGAGCCTCTAAACATGAAAAAAGGATGATAACGTACTTGCCTGTAACAAGGCTCTGGCTATACATTATACAAATATCAAAATAAGATCCCAAAACAAAAGCGGCATGAGCCACGTCGGGTCCCGAAAGGAAAGGGGCTCACCAATTCAGCTGATGGGAAGGGATGAAGAGCTACGGTCAGTGAACTGGAGTACCTGCTATGGATCCACCTACAATCATAATACGAATGTAGTACCCCGGAAAAAAGGGACATCAGTACACTTGAATTGTACTGGTATGTATGAACAAACTTGCTCCAAGTAAACTCAAGCCATATACAAGTAGGTAATAGTAATAGAAGCAACAATCAAATGCACAAAATAAAGGAACAATCAAGCCAAACAAGTTTTCAATCTCTCCTGTTTCCCCCTTCCACAAGTCCACGTCAATGATTTCATAATTCGCTCAAATGTTTATTTCAATAGTGATTTCGATCACTTTCCACCCTTATTACCTCGGTCACCCTTATTTCCTCGACCACCATTATCACCACAACCTGCACCTTATAACTTCATGTTGCGGCGCGCAACCCGATCCCACCATACGGTCACAATTCACTAACAACACACCAACAATCAATAATTCACAAAGATCAACAACAACACTTCTTAAGAAATAACAAAAACAATTTACAAGTATTTCCATAACCATCAATAATATTTTCCGTCATATCCAACAACTCACATATGTTTTACATCACAACGAAAATTGCCCACAATAAGCCATAGATGTGGTTATCACAGTTATTCCAGTTGCATCATTTATGATTTTCTTTCGTCATTTGTTCCTCAATTCTTACCACAAGCGCAATCACAATAATTTTATGAATAAGCCACGCAGATATCACATACCAAACATTCGTACACCAAACAAGGCAATTCTACAAAGACCAAGGTTAGCCATACATACCTCGAGCCCAATTCCCTTTTAATATCTACTTCCAACTTTACCAAAAAGCCTGGCAACGTCAATGTAGTGCACAAATTAATACATATTTCTTAGAATCAAAGTTCACAATCAATACCAGAACATATTTAGGTTATCAACCCTCCTTTACATAATTCTTTACTCCCACCTAATTACTCTTACTAGATTTTAGGTTTTAATAGACATGCATGAGTGTTTCGACCCCTATTACAAAGAATCAATGCATAAGAATCTCCCTTTTTATTAAAATCTGAAAATCAATGAAAAAGAGCTAGGGACCTTACCTGCAAGAATGGAGATGAAGATAATACTCAAGAATTTTCGGGTCTGGGTGACGTTGGAAAATCAAATTGATGAAGATTGCTTTCTCTCTCAAGAACCCTTTATTCCGTCTCTCTTATTTTGCCCAGTAACATGATTAAAATGAGGGGTTGGGGTGTTTTATTAAAAAGGGGGTCGGGTTTAAAATTTAGAAAATTTAGAAGCCCGGGCATGATCTGTGGTACCACTTTCCGATCACAGAATCGAAATGTGGTCCGCAGATTGGACCGCAGAAGTGTCGATACAGATCAACGGGTCGATGTCCGATCTAGAAATCATCCTCCAATGAGAACTCAAGACACGAGGGGCCACGTATTATCTCCATGCTTGAGGCAGCACTCTACATCAAGAATCCCCAACCCAAGGAAATCGAGCCTTGGTGAGCTTTAAACGCCGGCCCGTTGGTGCAAGGCAAGAACCTATCCTCGTGATCCCCTCTTCCTGAAAAGAGAAATAAACACAGGAAGCTCCGATCGCAAAAGCTCCATGAAGGCCTGAGGAAACGCCCAAATACAAGCAAACTCCTCAGCAGAAGTCAATCATATACATTCTAAAACGGTTATCTACATCGAGATCAATAGGGACCCCCGGGTACCTAAAGATGACCTTCATCCCGGATAACGTTCCGGAAGGCCCCGTAATTCGACGCATAATCTCCAAACAACTCTGAGGGCCTCGATATCCCGGACCTATGAGATCAATCCAAGATTGGTCCGAAGTACGACGATGAGTCGGAGGAGAGCCATGTCGATCAGCAAAAGATCAGAATGAATGCTCGCGCTTAAGTTAGATATCAGCGGTCAACAAATAATAGAAGGCATTCAAATATCCTTAAAGGACATGAGAGCGTCCAAAAACAAAGCAATGTAAGAAAAGTAGAAGTCAGCAAAGTATATTCTTATTTATAAAAATTTCCATACAAGCACCCTCGAGGGGTCGTTACAAACAATTACAAAAGCCTACAGGAGTTTACACCTAAAGCGGAGGAATGGAATGATGTACATTTGATGAAAACTGGATGCCCGGTCCGCCCTCGAGAATCCATCTAAGGTATCAACACCTGGGGTGCCGCACACTTGAGCACGTATCCTCGAGGGTGACTCCGTCGACCTCCACCTCCCATAGGTACCCAGCTCAATCCCTCAAGGGATAGCAACCAGAGAAGATGAAGAAAAGGAAAGGGAGGGGATGCAGAGGTGGCAGAGAAAAGAGACATGGCCCGTTGAAGCCAAAGGTTGAAGATTCAATGGGCCGCAGCCTCAACGACCTGTAGCGCCACTTTATCCCTTGGGAAAGAAAAAACCCTAGGGATAAAGTGCCACACCAGGCCTGGGTAGGAGAGTGAGTAGCGGTGCATAATCCAAATAGCTGTCTACATAAAGGGGAAATTGGCTCCCCGTTATCGGGCCACCAGCTGCAGCAAGGGCCAGCATACCGATGACCACAGCAGTAGTGGGACATCATGCTTATATTTAATGAAGGGAGGCCTTGGTAGAAGGCCATAATGCAGTCCAAGGGTACTCCTCCAAACAGCCTTAAGATCATAAGCCCCTAACGTGATGTTCAAGGGTAAAAGAAGATGATAAGAAGGAAAAGGAAAGCAAGACAACGGAAGCAATGAGATAGGAAAACCAAAGCCAAGGCACCCCCATTTATAGGGTATTACGACACTGTCATCTAGTCTTTGGAAGATTGACCGATGGGCACAGTTAATGCATCTATGAGAAATTGAACGGACGGAGGTACCTGTACCTTGGGAAGCAAGAATATGGGAGTGCAATGAATGAGGTCGAAAAGCACGAGCCCCTGGATGTCCAATCACCGCGAAGCTTATTCCAGGGGTCGCATCATTGATATGGCATCGCTTAAATGAGCCCCGGGATTCAAGTGTTAGAATCATTTCCCATCGCTTTATTACGAGAAATGCGAAGACTATCTGTACGCGGCAAAATAATAGACTTGATTTATTGCTATTAAGAAATTTCAGAAGTATGCCGCACGACCCCGAGGGCAGGAGGCTGCAATCGAGTTCTCGACCACAGGGCTCGTCGAAGCCCAACTCACAGGAAACGAAAAATGAAGGCAGGACAGAGGGGGAAGCCCCCTAGGCACATGACTACGTCTGACAGGCTTGGCCTATCCAGAGCCTATGCTAAGGCATCTTGTCAAGCCATTGCATCACCGTAATTTGTAATTAATCTCCACATACTTGTAGCCGAGTCTCCCCTCATATATAAAGGGGACTCACCCCACCTTCTAAAGAGCTGTTGTTGCTCCATTTCTCCACAAGTGCAATAACACCTCTTACTCTCACTCTCTTTTCTTCTAAGTTGTTCATTCTCACTGGCCCAAGGCCGCCTTAGCGTTTATCATTATCTTATTTGTTCTTCACTATATTGTCCAATATTGGTAGTATAGAGCCTTGCTTAATCATACCTCTGCCTGTTATACCATTCCGGATTGCCCCGATAGCTCAAGCTCGGTTTTAGCATTGGCCTTGATGTCCCCATCGATCGACCTTACATACAGGCAATAGGCCCCTTTGGTTTGATTAATGCCTTGTTTTTGCTCGCATTTCACCATTATACTTCATGTTCTTAGCATTAACCGCTTTAACAACTAGCTCGGGAATAGATCACATATTTTTAGAATCTCATTTACAAATTTAATTATTGTTAATGTTTTCACGGTAAACACTCTAGGTTTCAAATTATGAACATGTGCAAAATTATGTCAATCTATCCCTCTGGGCGTCATTAGGGTCACAAACCAAACTGGAGGGCCATGACAAGCACCTGGCCATACTTGCTGATCACCAACGTACATTTTATCTAACCTTCTTTATTATCTTTTATGGCCAATGAGATCAATATAAATGGAAGACATGGATCATCGATAACCAACAATAAAAGTTGACGGCATGAACATACATAACATGGGATGACCGGATAATCAAGAAACTACATATAAGTTACAAGCTACTACACAACCATGAAAGACTATACAAGAAAAACTAACCGACAAGGAATACCAAACTAGACATGAGTTGACACCAGTCTATGAGTTTCTAAAGGAACATAAGTGTTGTACCATGGATGGAACTGGGCCCCGACATACGCATAATATCTATAACAAAAATGCATACCAAGACCACGACAAGTCCGAAGAAGGGATCTCGCCAATCACCACTGAACTGGATAGTCCACTGTGTTTGGGGAGCGGTGCCTGCGTGTCTATCAGGACGTGCAGCACGACATGCAACGTCAATACAAATAAAGTACTAAGTATGTAATGTAGAGAACCATAAGTACGAACAGTAATGTACGCAGGGATAGGGAATATACAATCTGTAAATCTGGGTACCAATGAGGGCTACTAACATACAATGCATGATACATATGTATATACACATAAACTTTTAAAACATACGCCTCTGTGGGCATCATCATTATCATGTCATACCCTACCTCAAAGAGGACTTGGTAAAAACATACCCGGGCATCATAAGGCTCGGTAGAATCGTACCCAACCATGTTGAGCTCGGTAAAACCCAAATGATCAGTGGTTGCACAATAGGTGTCGTAACCGGCCGAATATAACGGCTCGATAGAGAAAAATAGATACATATATATAATGCATGCTTGACTCATGGAACCACATTCTAAACCTTTCGTAGTGATGTAAGGTTGGTATCCTCTATACATATTATTAGGACTAATTCTTCACTATGAACCTTATAAGAATCAGGAAGTACCAACAACATTGATAAAATAAGAATAAAAGAAGCAACATCAACATTACTCATTCCATAAGAGGAGAAACAATGCAAGTACTGCTAGCTTCTAAGAGTAGAGTATCTTTGGAAGCTCTTTCATTACATTACGTACAATAGGAGTCGTGCAAAAGAAGGAAATGGATAGCCTTACATACCTTGTATATACTGCCCAATCTCAATCTATGAAAATGTCACGACTCCTTAGTCTACAATAGGATAATGACACTATCGTTAACGTTTAAGCGTCATAACTATTATGTACCAACCACAACCTATTTTATGATGAAACGGAGAGCACCTACCCTATTTATATGACTTCCTACAAGTGAAAACAATCACAAAACAGCCAAAACAACATCAAATTTAATCATATTGAACCTCAAAAAATAGTCCACAAACCGATAACATTACTACCAAGCCTTTCGATATATATTTCAAAGGTTCTAGCTTCAATGACTTAGCCGCAACTTGGATAATCTTAAATACATATAGAGTAATAGCTTCCTTACCGTTAGACAGAAAGAACAACTCCAATTTGACCTTAATTGTCGATGGAATATCCATCCAATGCTGCCACAACAACAAGGAAGCGAAACTAGCAACCAATTAGGGTTTTTCGGTACTAGAATCACTTTAGAAGGATTAAAATCACCTAATCTTGATATTATGAAATTGAGGGAGTATCTACAAAACATAAACCCCTGAAAACAACCTTCCACACGAGCTGGAACAACACAAAAATGATCAACAACGAGAAGAACTAGAAACTTACGAGCACCACGGGATTCCCAACACTTGATTTGCATTTTTTGCCCTTTGTTTGGGTCTTGAATCTTGAGAGAACCTTTAGAGGATGTTCCTAGAGTTCTAAGGTCCGAATATAGTGAAATGAAATGACTTAAAACAGGTTGGACACATCACACACATATATATATGTGTGTGTGTATATATATATATATATATATATATATATATATATGCAAATATCTCTCAAAAATGCAAATAGAGAGAGGTGCTTGGCGCCATAGAGAGGTGCTTAGCGCAGTCTCGCAAAAAGGCAAATATCTCTCAACTCCAAGATCGTATCAAAAAATGGTTTAATGCATTGGAAAATAGACTCATAGATCTTCAATTCAGTGGGTAGATCACCCCGTAATTCTAAGTAATTTGGGAGAAAATCTTAGGAACACAAGTGAATCTTAGCAATGTTAGGCACACAATTGGGGATAAGTTTTTGAGGTCTTCTCGGAAAGGTTTAGGCACACAAGTGAATCTCAGCACTGCATTTCATTCGCAGACTGACAGACAGGCTGAACAAACTTTTCGGATACTGGAAGATATGCTACGAGCATGTGTTCTAGATTTTAAGAGAAATTGGGATGACCATCTTCCACTTGTAGAATTCGCCTACAATAATAGCTACCATTCAAGTATTAAAATGGCCTCATACAAGGCACTATACGGGAGGACATGTAGATCACTAGTTGGATGGTTCAAACTCGGTGAAACAGATTTATATGGGCCAGATTTGATTCACCAAGCCATTGAGAAGGTGAAAGTGATACAAGAGCGATTGAGGACGGCACAAAGCAGGCAAAAGTCTTATTCTGATGTTTGATATCGTGATCTAGAGTTTGAGGTTGGTGATTGGGTTTTCCTGAGGATCTCGCCGATGAAGGGTGTTATGCATTTTGGGAAGAAGGGTAAGCTGAGTCCACGGTATATCGATCCGCACAAAATTCTTCGACAAATTGGACATGTTGCTTATAAGTTAGAATTTCCATCCGAATTGAAATTTGTCCATCCGGTATTCCAAGTATCTATGTTGAGGAAATGTATTGGAGACGCTTCTTGAGTTTTCCCTATCAAATATTTACAAGTTATAGAGGATATATCATATTATGAAGTGCCAGTGGCGATATTTGATCGACAAGTCCGCAAGCTAAGAACAAAAGATGTAGCTTCTGTCAAAGTATTGTGGAGGAAAAAGAATATGGAAGAAATGACATGGGAAACAGAAGAGGAGATGAAGTCTAAATACCCTTACCTATTTGATAATAAAGATAACAAGGATACTGGTGGAACGCAGGATACATTAGAAGGTGAAACAGCTCTATGAGGTAAGTAAAAACTTGAGAATACTCTTCCTTAATACAAAATGGTGATATGTAGATAATGCATATGTCCATAATTCTTTGTGTAGCCTTGTGAGGCCACACGTTGGGCTTAACTACTTGCAAGTTTTGCTAGTAACCATTTTATAGGGGAAAATTGACCGGGAATTTTTGTTGGAATCCACGATGATTTGAACTTCCCATAAACCATTACATTCGGGGACAAATGTTCCTAAGGGCGGAGGGTGTTACAACCCATATTCACGTAGTTCATGCCATAAGGTAGTCAATGTAAATCCATAAAGAAATTATCGTTAAGATGATAAAAAGTTAATCCTATTGATCTTAAATGACATAAGAGTGTATAAGGGTAATTAACAAATATTAGAAGTTAAACGAATCAAGGATGTTCTAATTTGTATTTTTGTGTAAACCTAGGGGTGCTTAATACTATCAAGAGGTTGTATTTTAAGGTGTATGAATCATAAAATATCTGTATCATAGTCTTGAAGTCAAACGAATTATGAAACTAAAGTCGACAAGAGTTGTCGCAACTTAGGTTCATAGTTTTACTTAAACTTTAGGTCAAATGATATTAAGCTTTTCTTCCAATGTACTTGGAATTACGTGGTGATCTACCCACCAAATTGAATATCTATGAGTATCATTTCGAACGCATTAATCCGTTTGTCAATACGATCTCCGATTATAGAGATATTTGTATTTTTGCAAGCCTACGCAGATTGGTAGGTGACAAGTAGGTGCATCACCTACTTGCCAAAATGAGAGGACAAAAGTAAAAGTCCCAAAGTCGGCCAAGAGAGGAGTTTTAAGGGATTTTAAACTCAGTTCTTCCACCTTTATTTCAGAACTTCAAAACCAAATTGAACCCCCTGCAACTCCTCCCCAAAAATCCCACACAAACCCTAATCGATTTTCCCTCTCATTCATGTTCTAGTTGAAGGTAAAACCTAGAGTTTGAAGAACCAAGAGAAGGCCTGAGTTATCCAACAAGTAAGGTAAGTTACTGCCCTCTTTCATACATTTGTTTCTGCTGTTAATTCATAGTAATTCGCTCTATACATGTAAGAACTCACGGGACGGTGATCGGAAGCCGTGAGTTCGAGTTATTCACTTGTAGCGGACTGTTTTATGGACTGTTTTTTGTTGTTGTTGGGCTGCATGTTTTACTACTGTTTTGTGGAGTTATGGAGGTGTAAGGGTGTTGAGAAACACCATATAGATGTAGGGTTGTGGGATAATATTCCTTCGTAACATTTTCGGGCCGTTTGACACGACTACGGTGCTCGTCGTATGTATGAAGTGATTAGGTTGTGTGTGGACTATTTTGGGAGGCTCAATATGATTATTATTGATGTTGTTTGGTCTGTTTGGTAATTGTATAAAATTGTGTGAAGTCATATATATAGGGGAGGTGTTGTCCGTTTCATCGTAAAATAGGTTGTGTTCGATACATAATAGTTATGACGCTTAAATGATAACGATAGTATCGTTTCTCTTATTGTAGACTATGGAGCTGTGACAATTGCATAGCTTGATATTGGGGAAGTATATAAAAGGTATGTGAGGCTATCACTTTCCTTCTTTTTCACGACTCCGATCGTACATAATGTAATGAATGATCTTCCAAAGATACTCTACTCTTAGAAGCTAGCAGTACTTACATTATTTCCCCTCTTATGGAATGATTGATGTTAATGTTGCTTCTCTTAATCTTATGTTGTCAATGTTATTGGTACTTCCTAATTCTTATAAGGTTCATAGTGATAAGTTAGTCCTAATAACATGTACATAGGATACCGATCTTACGCCACTCTAAAAGGTTTAGAACGTTATTCCATGAGTCGAGCATGCATTATATATATATGTATCTATTTTACTCTACCGAGCCGTGCTATAGTCGGCCGGGTACGGCACCTATTTTGCAACCACTGATCAGTTGGGTTTTACCGAGCTCAACGTGGCCGGGTACGATTCTACCGAGCCTTGTGATGGCCGGGTACGATTTACCTAGCCTATTATAGTCGGGTACGATATGATGATGATGATGCCCACAGAGGCTTATGTTTTAAAATTTTATGTGTATATATACATATGTATCATGCATCTCATGTCAGTAGACCTAAGAGGTACCTAGATGTTACATGTTGTATATTCTCTATCCCTACTTACATTACTATTCATACTTATGGTTCCCTGCCTTACATACTCAGTACTTTATTCATACTGACGTCGTTTTATTTGTGGATGCTGCATGTTGTGTTACAGGTCCTGATAGACAGGCAGGCGCAGCTCTCCCACCAAAGTAGGCTGTCCAGTTCAACGGGGATTAGCGAGATCCCTTCTTCTAACTTGTCGTGGTCTTAGTATGCATTTTTTTATAGATATTATCGGTATGTCAGGGCCCTGATCCGGTAATGTTGCAGCACTTATGTTCCTTTAGAGGCTCATAGACAGGGGTCGACTCATGTATAGCTTGGTATGCCTTGTCGGCTGGTTTTGTTGTATAGTCTTTCATGGTAGCGTTGTAGCTCGTACCATATATGTAGTTTCTTGATTGTCTTGTCATCCCATGTTATATATGTTCATGCCATCATCTTTTATTGTTGGTTGTCCGTGATCCATGTCTACCATTTATATTGATCTTGCCGGCCCTAAAGATAATAAAGAAGGTTAGATAAAATGTACGTTGATGCTCGGCAAGTATGGCCGGGTAATAGTCATGGCCCTCCAGTTTGGGTCGTGACAGTATAAGTAGTGCTGCTATATCTTCAAAACATATATTACTGTAGCCAATTCTAAATAATGGGTTGGATAATTCTTTTCATGCTTCTTCAATTTTCTTGATGCATAACCAATCACCTTCCCCCACTACATTAATACGCACGCCAAACCTATATCTGAGGCATCTTAATATACCACATATACTTCTGTTCCTCCAGGAAGAGTGAACATTGGTGAAGATGTCAATCAGTTCTTCAGCTCCTAAAAACTACGTTCACAAGTGTCATACCACAGGAGCTTGTTAGCATTCTGTGTTAACTTAGTCGATGGTGCAGATATAGAGGAAAACCCTTCTACAAACCGCCTATAATATCCTGCTAGCCCTAGGAAGCTGCGGACGTCAGATGGTGTTGTAGGTCTCGGCCAATTCTTTAGTACATCGATCTTCTGACTGTCAACACTAATACCCTCGTCAGATATCACATGGCCAATAAATACTACTGAGTTCAACCAGAATTATCATTTGGAGAGCTTAGAATATAACTTACGATCCTGAAGCGTCTGTAATACTAACCGCAAGTGGCCATCACGTTCCACCTCCACAGGAGAATACACTAGAATGTCATCAATGAAAACAATAATGGCCACATCAAGATAGGGCCTGAATACAGTATTCATGAGATCCATAAAAGCAACTGGGGTATTTGTTAGCCCAAACGACATCACCAAGAACTCAAAGTGCCCATATCTTGTCCTGAAGGCCGTATTTGGAATATCCTTCTCCTTAACCCTCACTTGATGATACCCTAAACGTAAGTCAATGTTGGAGAAATATTTGGCACCCTGGAGTTGGTGAAACAGGTCATCAATTCTTGGAAGTGGATACTTGTTCTGTATTTTAAACTTATTCAACTACTGATAGTCGATACACATTCGTAACGACCTGTCTTTCTTTCGCACGAATAGGAATGGTGCACCCCAAGGTGAAGTGCTAGGCCTAATGAAGCCCTTATCCAGCAATTCGTTCAACTCTCGCAACTCTGCTGGGGCCATTCTGTATGGAGGGATAGAGATCGATTGAGTGTCAGGAAACACTTCTATGGTAAACTCAATCTCCCTTTCAGGAGGAAGGCTTGGGAGATCATCTAGGATAACATCTGGAAATTCATTGACCACGGGGATTGATTGTAGAGTAGGCAGTTTCGCCTCCGCATCCCTAACGCGAACGAGATGATAAATGTAACCTTTTGAGATCATTTTCCTTGCCTTAAGATAGGAAATGAACCTATCTTTCGGTGTAGCAATGTTCCCCTTCCATTCAATGACAGGTTTACCATGAAATTGAAACCTAACCATCTTTGTATGATAGTCAATATTTGCATATCATGAGGGCAACTAGTCCATTCCCATTATCACATTGAAATCAACCATTTCTAACTCAAATAAATTTTCCAAGTTTTGACAACTACAAATTATCATAGTGCAACCTCTATGTACCCTTCTAGAACTCACCGAATCTCCTATCGGAGTAGATACCGCGAGGGGTTTACTTATCAATTCAGGTTAATTGTGAAACTTAATAGCCACAAAGGGTGTAACATATGATAATGTAGACCCCAGATCAATCAGCGCGTTGACATTATAAGAAAACACAGACAATATACCTGTAACAACATCTGGAGATGACTCGAGATTCTATCGACCAACTAGATCATAGGTTCGATTTTGAGCACCACTCAAACTTGGCACTACACCTCTACATTTACCATGACCTGTCGATTATTGAAAACCCCGTGCTGGAGGTCGAACTGATATGGAGGAACCAAACACAGATCCAGTCAACTGAGCCACATCATCACCTCCTCTATTAGGACAATCCCACATCGTATGGCCATGCTGTCCACAAGAATAACACACATCAAAACCTCGACGGCATAGTCCAAAGTGGGACTTGCCATACTGATCACAACGTGGTGTTGGGGTTCGCGTCTAACTTGTATCCCTGTGATGTTGCGATCCTGATGCCTGCGAACTCTGACCTTGACCCGAATAGGTAAATCAATCATATCGAGGCCTGTGAAAATGTGGAGGAGCACTATATAAAGGTGGCGCCGAACTCCTCGAAGTATGGGGCCTGATACTGCCTCTGAAGTCATTAGAATACCCTAAAAATCTCGCCCTCTTATGTTGGCCTCAATCCTGCTCCCTATCTGCCCTCTACTTGTGCTTACGATCCTCTAGGGTCTGAGCATAAGCCTGCATACGGGAAATATCCATGCCCTCCACCAAGGAGGCTGTCGTGCACTCATTTATCATATGTTGTACCAACCCGTTCATGAATAGATGCACCCTATCACTCATCTTGGCAGCCATATAGGGAGCATACCTTGCCAAAGAATCAAACTGCATACTATACTCTCGCAAACTCATATTACCATGTTGAAGGTTTAAGAACTTATCAGCTCTAGCTCGTCGTATCTCAACTGCAAGTAATGATGAAGAAAGGCCTCAAAAAACTCCTTCCACACAGCGGGAGGAGCGTTCGGATCCCTAGATCTCTCCCAACTATCATACAAGAAAACTGCTAAATACCATAATCGATAAGAAGCGAACTTTACTACCTCTGTATCATTAGCATGTATAACCCGCAGTATATGATAAACCTGGTCAATAAAAGTCTGTGAGTCATCCTTGGGGTCTGATACGGTAAACACTTGAGGGTCTAAATTAATCAAATCACGAACTCTCGTACTAATTGGTTTATCAGCAGCACCTGTATTCTGCTTCTGAGCCTGAGCAGCTACCAAGCTAGTCAACAACTGAAAAACACTCTGCATATCTTGGTCTGTAGTGCCAGAAGGAGGAACTGGAGGTGTTGGGTGCCTCCTAATATCCTCTGGAGGAGACGAAGTAGATGAGGTATGAGAGGGCATCTCACTTTGATCCTCAACTTGGCCTGCTCTGGCTTGGGGCACCTGACTTGTACCCTCTCCCGCTGTTGTGTCAAGTCGTCTACTAATTTTTGCTTCCTAGTCAAAGGCATCATTGAAAGAAAACAAGGTAAATATTATAGACGAACACTTACGACTCAAATCTATGCACGATCTAGATTCAAGAAAAAGGTAACAACCCTAGATGTCATGTATCCTCATGATTATAAATGTGGTGCAGTACACATCCATAATAAGGACTCAATTAGACACGGCTCATAGAAAACTCCTAGGACACACTTGCTCTGATACCAAATTTGTCACGACCTAAATTGGAGGGCTATGACAAGCACCCGGCCATACTTGCTGAGCACCAACGTACATTTTATCTTACATTCTTTATTATCTTTTAAGGCCGACGAGATCAATATAAATAGTAGACATGGATCATCGATAACCAAAAATAAAAGATGATGGCACGAACATACATAACATGGGATGACCAGATAATCAAGAAACTATGTATAAGGTACGAGCTACTAAGCTACCATGAAAGACTATACAACAAAATCTAGTCGACAAGGCACACCAAACAATAGATGAGTGGACACCTGTCTATGAGCCTCTAAAGGAACATAAGTGCTGCAACATTGCCGCAATAGGCCCCTACATACCCATAATATCAATAACAAAAATGCATACCAAGAACACGTAAAGTCCGAATAAGGGATCTCGCCAATCACCATTGAACTGGATAGCCTATTGTAGTGGGGGAGATGCGCCTACATGTCTATCAGGACGTGTAGCATGACATGCAGCATCCACAAATAGAAGGACGTCAGTACGAATAAATTACTAAGTAAATAAGGTAGGGAACCATAAGAACGAACAGTAACGTAAGCAGGGATAGAGAATATACAACCTGTAACATTTGGGTACCTCTAAGGGCTACTGATATGCAATGCATGATACATATGTATATATACATAAAATTTTAAAACATACGCCTCTGTGGGCATCATCATCATCATATCGTACCCCATCTCAAAGCGGACTCGGTAAAAACGTACCTGGCCATCATAAGGCTCCATAGAATCGTACCCGGCCATGTGGAGATCGGTAAAACCCAACTAATCAGTGGTTGCACAATAGGTTCCATACCCGGCCGACTATAGCATGGCTCAGTAGAGTAAAATAGATACATATATATAATGCATGCTCGACTCACGGAACCACGTTCTAAACCTTTTGGATTGATGTAAGGTTGGTATCCTCTGTACACGTTATTAGGACTAATTCTTCACTATGAACCTTATAAGAATCAGGAATTACCAACAACATTGATAAAATAAGAATAAGATAAGCAAAATCAACATTAATAGTTCCATAAAAGGGGAAACAATGCAAGTACTGCTAGCTTTTAAGAGTAAGGTATCTTTGGAAGCTCGTTCATTATATTATGTACCATTTGAGTCGTGCAAAAGGAGGAAAGGGATAGCCTCACATACCTTCTATATGCTTCCCAACCTCAAGCTATGCAAATGTCATGACTCCTTAGTCTACAATATGAAAATGACACTATCGTTAACGTTTAAGTGTCGTAATTATTATGTACCAACCACAACTTATTTTACGATGAAAAAGAAAGCACCTCCCCTAATTATATGACTTCCTACAATTGAAAACAATCACTAAACAGCCCAAAAAACATCAATGTTAATCATATTGAACCTCCCAAAACAGTCCACCAACCGATTAAATTACTACCAAGCCTTTCGATATATATTCACAGGTTCTAGCTTCAATGACGTAGCCGCAACTTGGATAATATTAAATACATAGAGAGTAATATGTTCCTTACCTTTAGATAGAAAGAACAACTCCAATTTGACCTTAATTTTCCATGAAATATCCCTCCAATGCTGCCACAACAACAAGGAAGCGAAACTAGCAATCAATTAGCCTTTTTCGGTACTAGAATCACTTTAGAAGGATTGAAATCACCTAAGGTTGATATTAAGAACTTGATGGAGTATCTACAAAACATAAACCCCTGAAAACAACCTTCCACACGAGATGGAATAACACAAAAATGAGTAACAATAATAAGAACTAGAAACTTACTAGCTCCACGTATTCCCGATACTTGATTTGCATTGTTTTCCCTTTGTTTGGGTCTTGAATCTTTAGAGAACCTTTAAAGGATGTTCATAGGGTTCTATGATCCGAATATAGCAAAATGAAATGACTTAAAACGGGTTGGAGGCATCATATATATATCCAAAAGACTTAAACCGCCCAAGTGGGCCCCATAGAGAGGTGCTTCGCGAGTCTTGTGAAAATGCAACTGTATCTCTACTCCAAGATTGTATTGACAAATGGTTTAATGCTTTGGAAACTAGGCTCATAGATATTCAATTTGGTGGGTAGATCATCCTGTAATTCTAAGTAAATTGGGAGGAAAGCTTAATAACATTTTACCTAATGTTTAAGTAAAATTACGAACCTAAGTTGTGACAACTTTTGTCGACTTTTGTCTCATAACTCATTTGACTTCAAGACTTATGATACGGATTTTATATGATTCAAATACCTTAAAACATGACCTCTTGAGTGTATTAATCACCTCTAGGTTTACCAGGAAATACGAGTTACAACATCCTTGATTCGTTTTACTTCTAATACTTGTTAATCACCCTTATACACCCTTGTATCACTTAAGACCAATATGATTAACTTCTTATCAGCTCAAAGATAATTCCTTCTTGAATTTATGTTAACTAACATATGGCATGAACTAATGCGTGTGGATATAGGTTGTAACAATTAGCTTTACTACATCTACGTAGGTCTTACTATACCATAATTCTTACTTTGATTCATTGTTACTAAGGTCTAATACCAGAATGCAGGTTACTTTAGTTACTTATCCCACATTTATAAATCTAAATCCTTTAATACCTCCTCATTACTTGTTCATCTTAATAATGAAGGCCTAATCTCACTTCATACTTTGTGACTTTAGTCCATCCACTGTTGATTCACCTTAATGTTGATCTGTCATATACCACTGATGACTTGATCTCTTATGTAACACCGCTGCCAGGGCTCACGTCTCAGCAGGGGCATCTGGAGTAATTAGATTGATCCACCTAGGGGAGATATGATATTTCAATGACCTTATTTTATAGCATTCCAATATGACTCACCTTACATGGGTATTTTAACTCCGTACAATTCATGAAATCCTCTTCAAATCATTACTCAATCGAAGGCCCAACCGTCGTCCTTTATTTATCACAATTACACCCTCATTCTACTACCATCCAACATTCCATCTCTTCTAAATACTATTAGTGTTAGACTCTTTTGAGTTCATTCACGCGATAGTGAGCTTTGTATAACTTAGAGAAAACATGTGCTCTTCTTGTTTTCATGGGTTCAATCCTAAGGACTTATCCATTTTTGGTACCTTCTTACTCGCCCTTTCTTATCCTTACCCATGTCTTCTATAACCTTGTCGCTCACCATTAAATAGCTTGCTACCTACACATATTTATTTATATTACTCGCAACCTTTCAACTTGCTTGCATCATAGATTCCTTATGTCATTCTAGAATATCAAGCGAGCATCACATCGTCTTTAACTCTTCTTCACTCTCATAATCAGGCTTCTCGATACCACGACCATAGGTTGGAAGATATGGTACTAACGACGCTTCTATCATTTCTGGATATTGAGTCCCCGCACTTGTAGCCTTCTATCCCAAGTAATGAATATTCTCAACCTTCTGCTTTTGAGTATCTCGCACATTGTTCACATTTACCTTACTTTCCTTAAAGCCTCCCATCACATCATTTATCTCTTTCATGACCTCCCCTCCACATAGGTATAATTCACATCCATGTCTTGAACTTTTATTACAATACATGCACCTCTTTACACAATCTCGTGAGAGCTTCATACTAGCTTCTTATAGGGTTGGGACACTTCTAACTGCTTTATCGTAGAGTCATCATAGAATATGGCTAATACATTATCTCTCTTGTACCTTTGCTATTTAGAGTGATCATGAGTCTATGTACCTCTGCTATTAGAGTGATCCTGAGGTCTATAATTCTCTTTATCCCTCCTGTTTTACTTAGTCTATGTAACTCTTTAGTTTTCTTTTCTTTCTAATCAACCTTTATGTAGGCTTAAGCTATCTTTCGATCTGCAGCTCCTGGTATTAGTTATTACTTTAGCCTTTATAGGCACTGAGGGATATTCATGATAAAATCCTTTAACAATTCAATACTTTGTCTATGACCTGGGCTCTATTCTTTCTTTTAATGTATACCGGAATCTTCTACAGATGCATATGCAGCAGGTATAGAACTTCAAACTCTTAAATGTGTTCATAATGTCACCAACACGGGATCAGTAACCGAATAATTCATTTAGTTCCTTCTTAGGTTTCTTTAACGTAAGCAACTACTTATCCTGGTCTTTTTTCCCCTTGTTGCATGCGTACTTAGCTTATCTTAGTTCTCATGCATGCCACAGTTTTCGTACAACTCATATGATCTCGAATATTACTTTTATTTTACTTCCCGTTTATTAACCACGGTAGGTGGTACTTTCCTTTGGAGTTCTTACAATGTTGTTGTGAGACTGTCATTACATGACCATTTCCTCTTTAGGTCGTTATGCTTAGGTTAAAACCTTCTTCCTTATTTCCTCAGCTAGTCTTTTGTTATAGTACATAGGGAGAAGCATTGACTCATAAAGTTGTGATCTTATTACGGACCTTTTGATGTCCTTCCTTGACTATAATCATCCATAGTTGTCTACCTCTGTGCCCTTGTGCTTTTAGGGTTGCTTCTAAACTGATATTTTGACTGCCTTCCAAATGGTACTTTCTTTCATCCTTGTAAAACTCATACGTTACCTCTAACTACCTCGACTACTATTTGAATATATCTCAAGTATTATAATGATATTACCACGATGCTGAATTCTCCATGTTGGGGTTTACTATATTCATCTTGCACGATCTACTGATTTGTGTGTAACATCTTATCTAGCCATGACTAGGCTCTTCCTGAATAACCTATTACCTACTCTTCGACCCATTCAAATATCCATATTTCGTGTAGTATCTCTTGGGTTATTTTTTTTATCTAACTTACCTCTTGCGCTAGCTCCTTATTTAGCGATAACCTTCCGGGCATGAACCCTTATTTCCTTTTTTTGACATCATGCTTGCATAATGTTCTGGAATCATAGCCTATCCATATGATTCGGATAAGTGCCATCTCATCCCTTTCTCATTTTTATTGTATTTATCATTCCATCTACATCTTTGGCGTCCTTTTGCATCATCAATGACCCTTACTCGCCATGCGGTAATCCTTATGTACCAAGGATAACAAAATTCCTCACATACAATGGTGGCACTTAGTGTAAGCGACACACATTGTCCTTTAAGCTTAACTTTGCTCACATTGCTTGCTTTAGGGAAGCGTTTTCCTAAACTACCATCCTCTGAATTCGTCATGGATCTTATTTTGTTGTCTATTCTATTATTACCGGAACACAATATGAAATTCTCATGATGCTAACCATTATCAAATCACTCAATTCCTAATTAATGTTTAGTTTATCTTGTTCATCAGTCCATATTGATTTCCATTACTCTGGGGTCTAAGTTTCCCTTCTGTTTATCGCGTTAGAGTCGCGAACTTATTTCTCGAAGTGAGGATGCGACTATATGGCGTATATTTTTTTGTTTCTTAAGGCATATCACCCCTCATCCCTTTCTTTATTTGACCATAGATTCTATAATACTGTCATATTTTTGACCTACTGTTGTCATCCAGGTATTATATCTTGCTCTTAATGCTTCATTAGCTCTTTTTTTATTTCCTGCAAACTTTTCTGTCTATCACTTTATTCTGATACTTTCAACAAGATATTCTTTCGCTTTTAGATCTCCTTGCTTCGTTCTTTGGCTCTTCGGGTTGCTAAATCCCCTATCTCTACTAGGGGCGAGAGTCATACTAATGTAATATTTAACACTTCTAGGCTTTCAGTGCCTATCTTCGGATTTTTTTTTATCTTGCTAGTATTCTAATCCAATCGTAATATTCTAGAGTAAACCTCTTGGATGTTTCATAAGGAGATGTATTAGAACCTTTGTAATATCCTTTAGAAATGTCAACTAATTCAAACCATTCATTCATCATTTTGGGGTTACTCTAATCCCATTCGGATCCTACTATCCTATCCTTCTTTTAAAACATATCTGTTAGCTCCCATAGGATATGACTAAGATAGATGTGGCCGATTGTACGTACATCTATTACTGTTGAAGGTAGGTCAAAATGCTTATAACTCGCTTCCTGAATGGTATATAATAATAATCTTTATTAATTGGGTACCTTGTACCCTTCTTCACCTTGCTTCTTTTACATGCTACAAATTGTGTCTAATTCTGACTCCATTATTCCTTTTTACCGCAAGAGGGGATAAGTATTCTTTCCTAAAAACTCCTTATCAAGAATCGTGCACCTTTTAGTACACACATTATCTGCTAAAGACCTCACATTTACTCATCAGAAGAAAGACGCAAAATCGAATTCCTCTAATTCAACACATCCATAGCTACATGTTTTATTGATCGTCTTTCTGAACGTAAGTCGTCTTATTACGAATAAATAGAACTTCGGAATTAGAATTCTTATAAGTGAGCTCTATCACACGATCTAGAGTAAGAAGAAATAGTGACAGCCCTAAATGCTCTGTAGCCTCCTGCTTATAAGTGTGGGGCACGACACACCCAAAAACAAGAATCTACTAGACACGGCTTGTAGACTCCCTAGGATAGAACTGCTCTGAAACCATTTTTGTCATGCCCCGAACCTGGGGGCGAGACCGGCACCTAGTGCCTCACCTATACTTGCATACCAACTTGCAACTAAGGGACTCTGAGCATATGATGTCATACTTTAGCCATGGGCCACATTGCAAGATAACTGCGAATGCTGACTAAATGTCAATATAAAACTGGGCAGACAAGGCCGTCATAACTATTACAGCTGACAAACTAACCAAATATACATACAAGGCCTGCAAGCCCAACATATTTCACTAACTGACAGGATATGTCTACAAGCCTCTACTGATGGATATACTATGTGTCACACCTCCTTTTTACCGCTTTTATCCGGCTTTCACTACACCTCGGGAAGAGATATAGTAATAAAGGAGTTTTTCCATTTTAAGGACAATCGAAACGGGATTCGTTTTATTTAAGAAATCAGAGTCGCCACTTGGGAGATTTATGGTGTCCCAAGTCATCGGTTTGAATCCCGAATCGAGGAAGGGTTTG
>MU728866.1:2722-23870 GCA_026770625.1 Nicotiana glauca
GACTAGGTCCATTTTTGTGTGATCTCAGGAGAAAGATTCATCGGATTGAGATTTTGACTCTTAGGAGATAATTCATCAGACTAGGTCCATTTTGTTTCCTTACTTGAAACCTTCCAATTATTACTTCCCACTTTTTGTTGTTCTATCTGAAATTTTCAATTGTCTTTCACTTCTATCTGTAACTTTCCAACTATTGCTTTCAAATTCTCAATTCTTGCCTTCCCCTTTTGCTATTTTATCTGGGGTTTTCCGGCTGTTGCCTTCACTTCTTTGTTGTTATCTTTCCTAAGTCTTTCCAACTGACTTCTTATTATCTTAGGAGAGATAATTCATCGGACTAAGATTTCTTATCTTGAGAAAAATTCATCGGACTAAGATTTTTTTTTATCTTAGGAGAAAAACATCCATCGGACTAAGATTTTTTTATCTTAGGAGAAAATTCATCAGACTAAGATTTTTCATCTTAGGAGAAATAATTCATCAGAATAAGATTTTTTATCTTAGGATAAATTCATCAGACTAAGATTTTTCATCTTAGGAGAAATAATTCATCAGACTAATATTTTTCATCTTAGGAGAAATAATTCATCAGAATAAGATTTTTTATCTTAGGAGAAATTCATCAGACTAAGATTTTTCATCTTAGGAGAAACAATTCATCAGACTAAGATGTTTATCTTAGGAGAAAAATTCATCGGACTAAGATTTTTTCATCTTAGGAGAAACAATTCATCAGACTAAGATTTTTTTATCTTAGGAGAAATAAATTCGTCGGACTAAGATCTTTCATCTTAGGAGAAAATTCATCAGACTAAAATTTTTCATCTTAGGAGAAACAATTCATCAGACTAAGATGTTTATCTTAGGAGAAACAATTCATCGGACTATGATTTTTTATCTTAGGAGAAAGACATCCATCGGACTAAGATTTTTATCTTAGGAGGGAATTCATCGGACTAAGACTTTTTTATCTTAGGAGAAAAAAAACATCCATCGGACTAAGATTTTTTATCTTAGGAGGGAATTCATCGGACTAAGATTTTTTATCTTAGGAGAAAAACATCCATCGGACTAAGTTTCTAAAAATTACTGGGGATGACACTAGCTTCTTGCTTTTTTGAACACAAGTTTCATCCTTTTTGTTCTGTTCGCTGGGGATACAACTCCTTTCATTAAAACTTGTTATTTTCTTTCTTTCAACACTGCTGGGGATAACACTGGTTCAAAGCCCACTTCCCTTAAGACTGGTGTTATCTTTCTTCTTCCCCAAGTGGATACCTGACTTCTAGAAAATTTTCCAAATGAAAGGAAAATTTTCTGCCCCAGTTTGATGATCTTCCTTGTGGCATGCCTTTCCGCCATCAATGCCATTTCCTTTTCCTGCTTCAAATCAAAGAAAATTTGTTAGTTTTTTAAAACGCAGTGGTTGGTTGTGATGCTTCTGCTGGGGATGGTTTTCTTTCTCTCCTTCCCTGCTTTGCGTTCCATTACACTATCAAAACTTGCTGGGGATGATGTTATTTGCTAGTCTTAGAACGACTTGCCATGCTTTGCTTCGCCTGGCCGTCTTGAAACTTGGTCGATAACTTCCTTCCCTCTTGACAATTCTTTATTCACAAACCTCTTACCGTTGTTTTCCATTTGTATCATGACCCTCACGTTCCTATGACAGTTGACTCCGCTTGAGGATCTTGCATGTTTTACTGATGAACCACTTTCTTCGTTCATCCGTGTCACTAAAAAACCTTTTCTGCTGGGGATATCCCTCTTTTTTTGTGGCATAGCTCGGGAACTGGCATTTTCCCGACCTTTGAGTCTCATATGAATTTCCAAATTATGCCCATCGCTCTCCGCGTTGTTCTTTCTTGACTTGTCCACTGGCCTTGGCTTTGAGGTCTATAACCTTTGATTTCTGCGGGGATATCCTTCTTGACATTGGTCCATCCCTCTGTCAATCTCCTCTTGCTGGGGAATATCCTTCTTGACCCTGGCCTTGCCCTTGTGCCTTCTTGACTCATATCACTTGGATGTACTAGTCAGATCTCGTCTTGCATAATTGGAGAGCTGATGGCAGATTTTGAAGTCATTTCTCACTTGTTTCAACCAAACAGATTCTGTTGGGGAATTTTTCGATGGAAGGAGAAAGATAAAAGGAAACAGAATAAAAGACAAAAGAAAGGGATGACTCTCTAACAAGAAAACTATAAAATAAAAACCTATCAAACGCGGATACCGACTCTAATGGTCATGACATGCATGCGTGGCCTATTCTCCGTCGTTAATCGTCTTTCACAATTTCTGTCTGGTGATTTCCATCTGATTCTCACCCTTATTCGACTTGTAGTGCCCCAAGGTTTTCACTATCAAGCCTCTCTCATTTTGGTTTTTTTTTCTCAGCTTTTATCGCCTTATGGTGCCCGTGAAGGTTTTCAACGATAAGACTCTCTCATTTGTATTACTTTTCAGCTGGGGATTGGGGTGTTACCGCTAAGACTCTCTCATATTTTTCTTATGCTGGGGATCAGAGTCTTTTCTGCTGGGGATCAGGGTGTTATGTTATGATAAGACTCTCTCATTTGCCTGACTTGGCCTCTTTTGAAGATTGGTCAAAAGGTCTTTCTTTAGACCTTAACGTGGGATTTGGATAGGGCTAGAAAGAAAGGGTATTTGAAGGCTCAAAAACACATCAATTTGGGTTCAAAATTACAACCTTCGGAACTAGATTTATTTATAATAAATACAACTTTTGCCCCAGTTTCTTGCTTGGGGATTTTGGATTTTTTATTACACTATGACCGAGCTGTGAATCGCCTACGTATCCTCTTTGAGGAATCAGGTCAAACGTAGTTCCCAATTCCTCGTTGTTCTAGTTTTCCTTTTTTGTTTTCACTTATCATTTTTTTTCTTTTCTTCTTCTCCTTTTTTTTCGTTTTTCTTTTTCTTTTTTCTTTTTTTTCTTTATCTTCCATGTTTGTGTTTTTAGTCTTTGCTACTAATTCCGAAGGAGTGGTATGAAAGAAACAAATAAGGCTCAAAGGGTTAACGAAGGATAAAGTGTTTAGATAGAAGAATAAAATGCCTTCGTCATTCCAATCTTCAAAATATGTCAGGTACAAACAACACAATTAAATAGACTCTCGCAACATCTTCTGATTGTGCCAGACTTGATAACCATATCCACACTTTTGCCTTTTCCACTAATTTTATAGCGCTATTGGACAAATCTCCCATTCTCATTATCACGAATGACCCTTGCCAATTTAGGCAAATTTGTCTTTAATCTCAAATTGATGCGGCATGAAGCATAAGGTTTCTTTTTTTTTTTCATGTTCTATCAACCCCAATTTCACATGGTTCGGGCTTCAAATGATCTCAAAATGTCCAAATCTGTTCTTGTGTTCCCTTAAATGCCCCTATCATCTTCCCAATTGCTTCATGATTAACTTTTAAGATTAGAGCTATATGTGCATGTCATATCACTAGAGTCGGCAGGAAAAGAACTATAAAAAGGAGAGGACCAAACAAAAGAAAATGTCTAGAAATAATGGAAAACAGAGAATTGCATTAGACAGACAGAGAAAGAGTTTGTACAACAAGACAAGCATAATAAACTGGGGTACAACCCTTGGAACAAACCTAGACAATACCAAATGAGATATTATGACCAAAGGAACAGGACAAAATAAAATGATAGAAGGGTTTGATTTACAAAAAAAAATATTCAGATTACAACCCTGAAATAACCTGGACAACAGAAATGACAACAAAATAAGCCACCAAAAACTCCACTCTGGTTGACCAAGAAATGGAGAGTCTTCCCCATTACCAAGCGCGACATCTTAGCCACTGAGCTTCGCATCAATATTACCAAGGTCACTATCTGCTTCAACATTTTCAGCTTTAGTCAATACATCCCCAAGAGGGTTCACGTGCTCCATGTCACCAGGCATCATCCCCACAAAGTGTGCATCATGACGTGCAGGTAGAGGACTCTGCGCGATATTCTGAGGGTCACTGTCTTGGATCTCAATCAGGTTTTCCTGGATCTTGTGTTTCCGGATCAGCACAAACCAACCACCTCAATTTTATAAGTAAAACATGTTAGAATGGACTCAGTCGGTCCTCATTATTAACAACATCTTTTTTTTCATTTTTTTTCTTTTCCATTTTTTTTTTGCTTTTTTGGTTGTGGTCGAATCTTATGGAGATTGCCTACGTATCATGACCCCGCATGAATCAGACCGTGCGTAGTTCGCGCAAATGAAAGGTAAACAACTATGAAACATTTTTTTTTTTTGGAATTTTCAATTTTCATAATAAAACAAACTGGGTTTCGAAGGTATAAAGATGACCTACAAACTCGAAAATCAAACAACCCACATATTCTAATCAAGAGAATTATAAACTCAAAAACAAACGGCCGGCTTCCTTTCCCTGTTTGCTAATTTCAAACAAATGGTTATTTTTTCTAACGTGGCCCCTTCCCAATTTCTCATGAATTTTGAGGCCGGGGAGGATTATTTTATGACATTTCACAAACTTGTTCGTTCTTTTACGAAAACAGCCTTTCGACAACTGAAAGATACTGTAAGGCTATCTCGGCAAGAACGGTTCAATACGCTGCCGAAGCTGGCTCGACTTATTTTGAACAAAAATCCAAACGGCAATCACTTGCCCACTGACTCTTTTTTTTTTTTCAAATTAAAATAAAAGACCTAATTTTGCAAGCATGGCCTTTCGCCACCTCGGGGATGAAGATTCTAAGGCTGTGTGGATCAACCGACCGAAAATCTAAAAATGACCAAAGGTGGCCGTTTATGCAAAGTCAGCCTTCCGGCGTCCCTTTCGGGAACATTCGGCTATATTTGGCAAAAACAGCATCACCGACTTATTTATGACTCTTTTTCTTGTTTTTTTTCAAAAAATAGAAAACCCGATATTGCAAACACGGCCTTTCAGCGCCTCGGGGACGAAGATTTTAAGGCTGTGTGGATCAACCAGCCAAAAATCTAAAAATGACCAAAGGTGGCCGTTTATGCAAAGTCAGCCTTCCGGCGTCCCTTTCAGGGACATTCAGCTATATTTGACAAAACGGCATCACCCGACTTATTCATGACGAAAATTAAAATTTTGACATTTTTTGGCTATTTTTGCAAAAGGGGAGGTTGGACCCGATGAGGGTTGCCTACGTATCTCACACCCGGTGAGAATCAAACCAGCGTAGTTCGGGCCGATTGGATACGGGCGAGAATAAAAACACTAATTTAGAGAAACATGTATATATATTTTTTGCTTTTCTTGAAAATGGATGAAACATGAAAATCTTTTTGAATTTTCTTTTTCTCTTTTTTTGATTTTTGAAAAAATAAAAAAAATGCAAACGGTTTCCAAAATATTCTGTCATGTGCACCAATGGCCATTGAATTGTTTGACGTGCATTGGAGAATGCAAAATGTAGCATGGGGGACATAACAATGCAAAATGTAGCATAGGTGACATAAGGAATTCCAAGATTTCTTGGATTCCACAATTTTTCCCCATGCACTTGTCCCAAAAATGTAGCGTGGGGGACATAGAGAATTCTAAGACTTCTTGGATTCCACAAATGTTCCCCATGTGCTTTTCCCAAAAAACAAAGTATGTGGCACATAGGGAATTCCAAGACTTCTTGGATTCCACAAATGTTCCTCATGTGCTTTTCCCAAAAATGAAGCATGGGGGACATAGGGAATTCCAAGACTTCTTGGATTTCACAAATGTTCCCCATGTGCTTGTCCCAAAAATGTAGCGTGGGGGACATAGGGAATTCCAAGACTTCTTGGATTCCAAAATTGTTCCCCATGCTTTTGATTAAAATAATATCATGCTTGACCCATACTTTTGATTAAAATAACACCACAAATGAAGCTAAATGACCTTTTTACCCTCGAATGAATGCAACATGTAGCACATAGGAAGCATCAAGATGGTCTTTTCATTTCAGGTTACCTGTCCTAGACGGACCCAACTCTTGTGTTGAGTTCCCTAAGTCAAATGCACATGATGCAAATAAGCGTTCCTACTAGGGATCTGGCATGAAGTCAAGTTATTCTAAGTTCAAAACATGGGTATGTGTTCTAGACCGTGTACCCGAGCGGACAACTCGAGTCGAGGAAGGAGCTCCTTTCCGGGAACCAAAAGGCCAGCCGGCTTAGAAACTTTCTGAGCCTCTTTCTTATTTCAAGGTATGACACTAACATAATAGAGAGTCTCAACCAGTAAGCACATCCCCGGAGGTGATAAGAGAATGGTTTCGGCACAGTTTATATATACAGTTCAAATAATATCAAAAGCGGTAAAGCATTTAGCACATTTAGCAGGAAAACATGTAGAAAAATCAGATAAATCCAAACATAACAATTATTCTAAGCTCGAATTCTTAAACCCTGAACCGAAGTTCTGGGTTTTGGCTGATCCCCAGCAGAGTTGCCAGAGCCGTCACACCTCCTTTTTTACCTACCGCACCCCGCGAAGGGTGTAGTAAAGGGGAGTTTTTCCAATTAAAGGACAATCGAAACGGGTTTTATTTATTAAGAGATTCAGAGTCGCCACTTGGGAGATTTATGGTGTCCCAAGTCATCGGTTGAATCCCGAATTGAGGAAAAGATTGACTCTGTATTACAGTCCGCGAACCAGAAATCCGAATAAGGAATTCTGTTAACCTGGGAGAAGGTGTTAGGCATTCCCGACTTCCGTGGTTCTAGCACGGTCGCTCAACTGTCATATTTGGCTTATTTATCTGATTTTAACAATTATGAACTTATGTGCAAATTTTAACTTTTAACCGCTTTTATTATTATTATTATTTTAATGAGAATTGCAATGTCGTGAAAACACATCTCGAACCACGTCACATCAATGTACCCGTGGCTGTTGACATATTTTGACTCCGTTGAGATTTGGATTTGGGTCACATAAATGTACACCCGAGTTTAAGGAGGTAATGTTATTAAAATACGCGCCTAAAGAGTCTAACGCATTATTATTTTGGGGAAGGCCGTGCAATTCGCTAAACGGCCTATCCCGAAGTCTAAGTATTTTTTAATATATACATTTATGAGGGCCACGCAGTTTGTGCGTTTTATTTGGCGAGGCTCGTCTCATTTTTATTAAAGGCAAGCCTAAAGTAAACTACGAGATTCTTGAATTATTATTAATCCTAAATTAGATAACCAAATGGACAAATCAACCAACTATCTTATTAATCTTCCTTCTCTCCCTTTGAATTACAAGCAGCAGTAGTAGTGCCATCAATTAGGTAAGTAATTCAATATGACGATTTTCCTTTTTTCTTTTCTGGACATCATACAAATGTACATACCACATATTAATTACTACAATAGCAACTAATTAATAATGAATACTAACATTTTTAGAATCACAAACATAAACACATGTAAAACAAAACTCATCTTAGCAACATATAACATAATATCAAAATGCTAGGATTGGAGAAAATGAACATGTAGTTTATATGGATTGAATGAATCAACAATTACAACCGGACGTCAACACGACTTCAAGCAAATGTTTACAGCGACTTTGAGTTTCAACAGCTCGAACTCGCCGGAAAAATGGACAGCGACAACCTCGACTGAACTCATAACACGAATGGCAACCTCGAGAGTGGTTTCGTGGCTGCACTGGCTGGTCGTTTCTGGAGGTTTTGAGATGAGGAGAGGCTGGTTTAGGTAAGGTCATTCATGGATGAAGAGGGAGAAGCAACAGGTGGTTTGCTGGACGATAATGCTGCTGTAAGTCGCTGCAGCTGGAGACGATGCGGACATCAGCTGGTCGTGACAGCAGCTGGTTGTTTGGTCCGTGTATGGCTGGTCGACTGGGGTGGTCTGCCCATAAGCTGGCCTGCGTGGCTGGAGGCGGGACTGTGATGGAAGGAGAGAGGTCGATGGACTGGTGTGCTTGGAGGTGAGGGACTGGTGGTTCACGACCAAGAAAAGGGTTTTAGGGTTTTTGGTCGTTTTCTCGTCGAAGAAGAAGAAGACCTAGTCTTCTTTCTAAGTCTAAAAAATGTCTGTCCTCCTCAAAAATGAGTTCCATCCCTCTCTTAAGGGTCTGTCCGTGTATTTTAAAATTAGGGGTCCTCACGTGGGTTATGTGTTCAAAAAGTGAAAGACCCCAAAATCTGACCCTCCTTGTGTTCTGTCAGTGTCCCCCACGTGTGTCCCCTTAGGTGTGTGTTCAAAATCCAAGGGTCTTAGGGTGGTATTGGGTTTGGGTTGTTATGGGCTAGGTCTAAATTTTGGGCCTAAAATTGGGTCGTTTGAAACCAAATATTATTCTTTGCCCGAAACCGAGAATAAAAATACGATGTTATTTAATTAATCCTACGTAAGCAAAATAACTATCAAAATAAGACTGACAATTAAAACAAAACTATTTTTTGGTATTTTTTCAAGTTTATGAGAAAATACATAAACTAAAATTTATATATCTTTTTTTTTTCAATTTTGTGACGAAATAAAGTAAAAGAGTCAAAATTGGTTGAAATAACTATATTAGGCCTAAATTAAATATTTACACGCTGAAACATGAAAATTCTTAGGTAGGGTCAAAAATTACACGTCTACATATACTTGTAGTATCCTAAGAATGCAAGGTTCAAAATAGGTACATGATTAACAAACAGCGTGCCCCGACAAATTGAACCTTAAGCTAACTTATAAGAGGATTCATATTATTCAAAGTAGCTTCTCAAACTAACAATATTAACTCTTAGAGAGTCATAAGAGCATAAAAAGTAGAATCATGCTAAAAGTAAGGTTCAAAACATGTTCAAGTAACAATGATTATGAAAATATGGAGAAAGAAATGACAAGAGATTAGGGCTTAACATTTAAGCAATAAAGCAAGTAGATATGATACAACAGTTAAGTTCCATAATTACTTGGTCTTGGCTTTCAACCAGCCAAGACCAGAAACAATGAGCACATAATCAGAGTAAAGAACTAAGTTTTAGTGAGAGTATGAGAGTTCGAGTCTGTCCTAAAGGGAAGAGGGGAAAGGGGCTTAATAGTAATCAATTAGGCAGACAAATAGGTGAATAAATCAAACATACACAAATAAAGGAAAGAAAATAAATCGAGATTCAATTGACGTCAAAGTTCAGTCAATTAACGATTAATCAGGCAAGTAATACTTAAAATAAGGAAAATATCAATTAACAGTCAGTCTCACGACAAATAAGGCAAGCAATAATAGAAGCGTGGTAGATTGACTGAAAATAAGAAAAGTATCAGCACCATACGAGAAAGGAAAGATTAAAAGTCTCAAACCCTAGTTTTAGATAAAATATACAAAATCGGCAGTAATAACAAGCAAAGAGATGCATATAGGCATATAGACAGAGATTTTAACACAATAATTAAAGAGTCAAACAAATTTGGTTTGATTTTGCAGAATCAAAAATTCCTAATTTATGGTAAGTGGAAACTAGTCAGAAATTAATGAAGATAGTCATAATAAGATGCATAGAGACATATAGACGAAAAGTTTAAGGGAAAATAATTAAAAAATAAAGAACCAGATCATATCTAGAAAGATCTGAGCCCTTATTTTAGGTAAACCATAAAATCAATAAAAAATAAAGGCAAAGAGTCATATATTTTAATAGAATGAACATAGACAGGAGGTTATTCATAAGAAACAAAAAATCGAACCAGATTTGGTTCAATTAAAGAAGGTCTGAAACCCTAACCCTAGGGTTAAGTCGAATAAGTGAGAGATACAGAAAGATTCGTACTTTCAAAGATAAAAATTGATGAACACATACGAAATAAGCAACATGTTAAATATTTTGAACCAGATTTAGTTTGATTTTTTGCCAGATTTTCTTTCCATTATAGGCAAGCTATTATGTAATACCAAAAATGGGTAGCCAGTAAAGAGACAAGATGAATAAGGTAAGAATATCATCGATGTATTCCATATCTAGTTGGAATCGAAGGGGGATTAGGGGTGACAACGCTTAGGATTTCAGAAGAGAAGAAGAGGTAGTGGAGAGTGTTTAGGGACGGTGGGTTAGAGGGAATGGTTAAGGTTTAGCGGGGGTTGGTCGGTTGAAAGGGCGGATTAGAAGTGGGCCGTTGATTTTAGAGATCAACGGCCAGAATTTAAAAAGGGTCGGGTCGGGTCGTGTGAAGCGGGTACCGACCAGATTTAGAGGTTTGGGCTATTCTGGTTCGGGCTGGGGTATTTGGGCTAGGTTTTTGGTCTGAAAATGTTTAGAAATTGGGGGTAGTTTCTAAATACCCAATATTTTATCAATAAATAATTTATAAAAGTAATTAATAAATAACAAAAAATATTATTTGTGCACTAAATTGATTAAAATTATAACTTAACATTATAAAAATACAAAAGTTATTTTTTGCATGAATAATGTAATTATATATGAATATAGGCTATTATTGTAAAAATATGCAATTAGCCTAAAAAAGCAAATGTAATTGTGAAAAATGCAGTAAAATATTTAAAAAGATACATGTTGGTGTAAATGATAAGTTTGGATGATTAATTATCATAAAATAATTTAAAAAATAATTATTAGATATTTATATAATAAAATGCAGAAAGAAATCAATTTAAAGCCTTTAAAAATTATGAAAAATGCTTATATAGGTTTATAAACTAAATGATGATGCAAATATACTATTTTGAATGTATATATATATTTTAGTAATATGAGGGAAAATTGGGTATCAACAATCACCAATGGTCACATCTGTGGCATCATCATGCAGAACCTTGTCCTTGAGGACAAGCAAGTGAGGGTCATCATACTGGCGCTCTCTGATACGATCAAACAACGAGGACCGAGAAACCACACAAGCTAGGACTCGACTGGGCTGCAAAATATCCAATTTCACAAACTGGCTAGCTAAGGCCTGAATATCCATCGCCATGGGTCTCTCCGCTGCTGGTAAATAAGCCAAACTTCTCTAACTTCCTGCCCGCCGACTCAAAGCATCGGCCACCACATTGGCCTTTCTCGGGTGGTACAAAATAGTGATATCATAATCCTTAAGTAGCTTTAAACACTTCCTCTGTCGCAAATTAAGGTCCTTCTGATTAAACAGATGTTGTAAACTCCGGTGATCAGTATAGATCACACAAGGAACACCATACTAATAATGACGCCAGATCTTTAAGATGTGGACAATCGCTTCTAACTCGAGATCATGGACAGGAAATTTTTTCTCATGCACCTTCAGCTGCCTAGACGCGTAGGCAATCACCCTTCCATCCTGCATCAACACCGCACCGAGGCCAACTCGCAACGCATCACAATAGACTGTATAAGACCCCAGACCTGTAGGTAATATCAATACTGGGGCTGTAGTCAAAGTTGTCTTGAGCTTCTGAAAGCTATCCTCACACTCTTCCGTCCACCTAAACGGATCACCCTTCTAGGTCAGCCTGGCCATAGGTGCTGCAATAGATGAAGAATACCTCGACAAATTGACGGTCATAACCTGCCAAACCAAGAAAACTACAGGTCTTTGTTGCTAAGGATGGTCTGGGCCAACTCTGCACTGTTTTCTTCAGATCCACCTTGATCCCTTAACTCGATACTAAGAGACCCAAGAATGCCACAGTGTCCAACCAGTACTCATATTTCGAGAACTTCACATATAATTTCTTTCTCTCAAGGTACGAAGCACTGTCCTCGGGTGCTGCTCATGATCTTTCCAACTTTGGAGTACCCAGAATGTCATCAATAAAGACAATGACGAACGGGTCAAGATATAGCCGGTATACATTGTGCATCAAATGCATAAATATTTCTGGGGCATTGGTCAGTCGAAAAGACATAACAAGGAACTCATAATTACTATACTGAGTCCTGAAAGCAGTCTTAGGGATATCTAGTCCCCGAATCTTCAACTGATGATAACCTGAACGCAAGACAATCTTAGAAAACACTCGAGCACCCTGTAACTGATCAAACATGTCTATGAGGCAAAGGATACCGGTTCTTCACTGTAACTTTGTTCAACTGGCGATAATCAATGCACAGGCGAATAAAATCATCATTTTTCTTTACAAATAAGACAGGAGCACCCCAAGGTGACACATTGGGCCGAATAAAGCCCTTATCAAGCAATTCTTGTAACTGTTCCTTCAACTCATTCAACTATAGAGGACCCATACAATAAGGAGGAATAGAGATGGACTGAGTGCCCGACAACAAATCAATGTCAAAATCAATATCTCTGTCGGGCGGCATGCCCAAAAGATCAGCTGGAAACATATCAGGGAAATCTCGCACTACTGGGACTGAATGAACTGTAGGGGTATCAATACTGACATCTCTCACATAAGCTAGATACCCGTCACACCCCTTCTCAACCTTTCGATAAGCTTTCCGAACTAAAATAACTCTACTGGGAGTGTAATCTAAAGTACCCCTCCACTCTACTCATGGTAAACCAGGCATAGCCAGTGTCACGGTCTTGGAGTGATAATAAAGAATAGCATAATGGGGAGACAACCAGTCCATGCCCAAGATAACATCAAAATCTACCATGCTGAGCAATAATAAATCAGCTCTGGTCTCAAAACCACTAAGAGCAATCAAACACGACCGATAAACGCGGTCCACAACAAGATAATCTCCACAGGAGTAGAAATATAAACAAGGAAACTCAAAGAATCTCGAGATACGCCCAAATACGGGGCAAAATAACAGGACACATAGGAATAAGTGGAGCCTGGATAGAATAGAATCGATGCAACTCTATGACACCAGAAGAATACCTGTAATGACAGAATCGGAGGCAATAACCTTAGTACAGGCAGGAATGGCATAGTATCGGTTGGCGTCCTTCTCTAGGGTGACCTCTACCTCCCTGACCTCCACCTCTAGTTAGCTGAGCAGGTAGGGTAGCAACTGGTGCTGTGATCATAGCCCAGGACCCTATAGAGCACGCTGTGACTGAGAAGTCTGTGGAGGTGCACCGCTCCTAAGTATAGGCCAATCCCTCACCATATGGCGTGTGTCGCCACACTCAAAACAAGCTTTGGGAGGGCGTGGCGGCTGTGACTGTATTGGGCTAGGTCTGCTGGATTGACGACTGAAAGCACCTCATGCAGGAGGCGCACTAGATACTAGAGGTGCATAATAAGGCTCCTGAGGTCTAAGAGGAGCTAGAATACCACTGGCTGCTAGAATAGCTGAATGAATGGGGCGACTCACATAACCTCTACCATGACGAAGTGCAGCTGGGGCACGGGCACCCGAATAATGGCCCGACTCTAGATACCTCTTAGCATGTCTCTCCTCCCTATCCCGAGCAAGCATGCCCTGTACTCTCCTAGCAATACTCACCACATGCTGATAGGCGATATCCATATCTAACTCCTGGGCCATGCTAGACCTGATGCTGGGAATGAGCTCCTCAATAAACTGGCGAACTCTCTCACGAACTGTAGAAACCAAGGCTGGTTCATGTCTATTAAAATCACTGAATCAGACAACATACTCCGAAACAATCATAGCACCCTAGCGCAAATGCTCAAATTGCGCGTGCCATGCATCCCTAAAGCTCTGAGGGACATACTCCCTAAAAACATATCCGAGAGCTGGGTCCATGTAAGGGAAGCTTCCTCAATCAGACTGTCCAACTCAAAAGTACGCCACCACTGATAGACTGCCCCTCGAAGTTGGAAGGGAGTGAAAGAAACCACACTCGACTTTGTTGTGCCCACAGTGCGGAGGATACGGTGACACTCCTCCAGAAATCCCTGAGCATCCTCTGATGCTAGTCCACTGAAAGTAGGAGGATCGTACCTCTTGTACCTCTCAAGCCTCCGCTCCTCCTCCTCTGAAGCAATTGCTTTACCCTCAGGCTGAAGTTAGGCTACAGGATGTACCGGTATAACCTCTGGGATCTGATCAACTTGAATCCGCTGCTCTGGGATACGGATGGCGGGAGTCTGTGCTGCTCCCCCGGCCAGAGATGTGGCTGTAGTAAGGGGAATCAACCCTGCTTGAGCTAAAGTCCTCTACATGCTCATGAACTGTGCAAGGGTCTCTTGGAGAGTTGGAGTGGTAGTAGTAGGTGTATCAGGCGCCTTGGCTCCAGCTAGATCTGCTGGTGGCTCCTCTGTAGCATCTCGCATGGGTGCTCTAGCTACACCACGTGCGCGCCTCTACCCCGGCCTCCGTCTCTGGCGGCTCTAGCAGGGGCGGCGGGTGCCTGGTCCTCTCCAGTAGAACGTGTCCTCACCATGTATAAGAGAATAGAAGAAAAAAGTTTAGAGTTTTCGAAGTCAATAATCTCGCACGACAAGGAATCAAATGAAGTGGTTTCCTAACAGTTCCATAACCTGTGGAAAATAAGTACAGACATCTCTATACCGATCCGCGAGACTCTAATAAACCAGCTTGTGACTCACCACTCCTATGAACAAAAAGCTCTGATACCAAATTGTCACGACCCATTTCCTCCATCCGTGAACTGTCGTGACAACACCTAGTCTCTATGACTAGGTAATCCTAACACATTGCAGAAATAAAAACAAAAGCATGAATATTAACTATTGGAAATATAACTATCTATTAAGAAACTAAATACCACTCGGCATATACAGTTAATACTTCGAAAAAATACCAAACAATACCCCAAAACCCCGAAACTCTCAAGTCACAAGCTACTAAGATGTTCTAACTGTTCTATACACTATCTCTACAGAAAGAAAAAGAAACAAATATTAGGGGATAGAGGGGGACTCCGAGGATCTGCGGGCGCGGGCAGATATACCTTGAAGTCTCCAACAAGCAGCATCGACTGCAACTAGTGATGAGGTTGGTACGATGAACCTTGATCTGTACACAAAAACTATGTGCAGGAAAGGGCATGAGTACACCACAACGGTAACCAATAAGTGGCAAGTCTAACCTCGGTTGAGTAGTGACGAGATCAGGTAAGGGCCCTACTGGTTTATATATATGTAATAAAGTAAAATAGTAAGAAATATTGCAATAAGATCAAATACTAACAGTCAACAAAAGGAAATCACATAAAAGCGCCATAACTTAGTACATAGAGATAGCAATAGGGGATCTCCCGGGATACCGTCCCGTAGTCCCAAACGTAAATGTGCAAGGGGGATCTCCTGGAATACTGTTCCGTAGTCCCAAAGTAAATATATCCAGTACAGGGGATATCCTAATATACTGTCCCGTAGTCCCAAATATAAATGTGTAGGGGGATCTCTCGGAATACCGTTATGTAGTCCCAAGGTAAACATACCGATCAATCAATATAAATAATAGTTCAACAAGAAATGCTACAGCTTAAATTAAATGCATATCAATAATACAGGCAATCCTTACTCTAAAACTGTTGCACATAGTCCACGTAGGCAGTTAAGGCAATTAAGACAGTTAAGGTACGTAAGCATGCCTCCCTAAGCTAAACAGGATGGCTACATATACTAGTATTGCTCAATTAAAGAAAAACATAGATAGTTACTTAATGAAAACGAGGTTCTTTTCCAACAACTAGTACGTGTACGCACTCGTCACCTCACGTACATGACATTCATATAACAACAGTACCAAATCCTAAGGGGAGTTCCCCCACACAAAGTTAGGCAAACCACTTACCACGAACCAAGCTCAAATCAATCTGAAATCACGCTCTTGCCATGAGTATCCAACTCCGAGTGGCCCAAATATAATCAAATCAATTACATAACGTAAATATAACTACAAGCAATTAATTTATCTAATGAAATGAAATATAGGGTAAGAAAATAGGAAAACGCCCAAAAATCCTCCCCGGGACCACGTCTCAAAATTGGATAAAAGTCCTAAATTATGAGCACTCATTCATTCACGAGTTCACTCGTACAAAAATCATCCAAATCCGATGTTTAATTCCCATTCAAACCTCAGATTATTGGGGAATTTTTTCCCTTATTTCCAAACTTCCACCCTCAAATTCCTTAATTTGATGAGGAATAAATAATAGATTAATGTAATATGATCAAAATAAAGTTAGAATTAGTTACCCAATAGTTCTCCTTCGAAATTTCTCAAGAAATCACCCTCCACCGAGCTCCAAATCAAATTTTGTGTTATGAAATTTTAAATCCTCGAAATCCTCTTTTCTGCCTAGCGATTTTCGCTTCTGCGCTCCCAGGACCACTTCTGCTGCTAGAGCTCCACATTTGCGGAATTTCATTAATTCCCAAACTCCGCACCTGCGCTCATTTCTTCGCAGACGCGGCTCTTGAGTCGCATCTGCGACCACTGACCCTCTTGCCTCAAACCGCACCTACGACCCCTTCCTCGCTTCTGTGCGGCCGCCACAGCGGGCTTCCCACTGCAGGTGCGAAAACACCAGAACCAGCCAACTCCAGATTTTGCTCAAGTCCAAATTTCCATCCGCTAAGCACCTGAAACACACCCGAGGGCCCCAGGACCTCAACCAAACATACCAACCAATCCTAAAACATCATACGAACTTAGTCAAGACCCAAAATCAAATCAAACAATGCTAAAACCATGAATCACCCTCCAATCCAGACTTAATGAACTTAAAATCTAAAAATTCTACAAGCGATGCCAAAACCAACCAAACTATGTCCGATTGACCCCAAATTTTGAACACAAGTCATATTCAACACTACGGACCTACTCCAACTTCCAAAATTGGATTCTTACCCCGATATAAAAAATTTCACTATCGGCTCGAAACTCCAAAAATTTGACGTTCATCATTTCAAGCATAAATGAGCTACAAACCTCAAAAACATAATTCAGACATGCTCCTAAGCCCAAAATCACCCAACGGAGCTAGCGGAATCGACAGAATTCCATTCCGGAGGCATCTTTACATCATTCCCACTACAGTCTAAATTCTAAGACTTAGGCTCTCATTTAGGGACTATGTGTCCCAAACTACTCCGAAACTCAAAATGAATCATCCCCGCAAATCACAATATTAGAAAAAGACATGGAAGAAGCAGTTAACATGGGATCATGGCGTTAATTCTCAAAAAGACCGGCTGGATCGTTACATATATAGAGATTCGGAAGTTCTTTTAAAAATATCAATATATATTTTTAGAACATCGAAACTTGCTCATAATCTAGCTAAATTTTCTATTTCGCTTTTATGTAGGTTTTTTTTTTTTTTTTTGGGATTCTATTTCTCCAAATTGTTGTAAATGATACAGTAGTGTCTTAATGACATTTGAGATATACAATAAAGTAATATTATGCAGTTGTTTCAAGAAAAAAATCATCTATTGCCATCTACTATATCCAAACATTTTTCAGTTGTGATAAAATTTACCTTCCTGTCATTGAGATATGCCCACGATTTATTTTGAGACCTCCTCCATTGTCTTTGGTGGGCTTTGGATGACCCAAACACCACGGCATAACCATTTTTATGGGTAATCATGGAAAAATAGCTAGTGTTTGCAATATTATTAAAAAGTAGTTGGTATAAATAGAAATGTATTTAAGGTGATTGTTTATATTTTAGAGGGATTTTAGGGTTTGTTACTTGGTGGCTATGTCACTTTTCTCCTATAAATAGATGGGCTCTATTCCATTATGCTTCATCCCAAATCAATAAGAATTCTCCCTCTCTATTTTTCTCTGTAATACTCTTATTCTTCTTTTATTGTTTTATAACATATTATCAACACGATACTCTAACCAATCAAGTAGAGGCATCTGCTTTGGTCACCAGGCTTTGGGATACATGCATGTTGCTAAACTTGTACATAATATTGATCATCATTATTGTCAATTGTTCCATGACCTTCCTTTAGGAATAAATTTTGGATTTAAAGTAAGTATTTTACCTTATTTTTCTCTTTTAAATTCTTGACATTCTATAACTTGATTTTAAATATAGAAAAGACAATAAATTTTGATTATATCTCTAATGGAGTTTGTAAGAAATTATAACCACCCGAAGTGATAAAATTTCATGTCTTGTCATGGTCAAATTCATATATGATTGTGAGCACAAGAAGTGAAAACCCGTCCCATTAAATTTGCTTCATTCTCATTCTCTTAAGGGAATGTGATATCAATATGTGATAAGTCTGAAAAAGATAAAATTATTACCGTGAAGGTATCTATGGATGTGAATGTGACAATAGACGAAATTATAATCGTCATCATTGTGGTAATGAGAACAACAAGGATTCTCAAAATAATCTTATATGTCATCGATTTGACATGAGATTTTGTAAAGCTCATATAGATGATTATGGTCCATTCATGATGTGAATGTGACAACATCCGATTTATGAATACATATTCATTCTTAGAAGAATATAAACGCGCAAGTGGTAGTGGATATATCATATTAATCTCTAGAACGAGATTTGAGATGACATAAGAAAATAATTTCGTTATTGTGGCATGAATGGTCATTGATCACGTACCTATTGTGATTATGCCAAAATTTTATGGTAATGTGATTATTACGGGGCAAATGTAATAGAAGCAACTTATCTTGCCTATAATGATTTTGACCATGACCATAATGGTATAACTTTCTCCTTGAAAGAGATATTTACCATATGGATGTTGATGAATATGTGGCAGTGCAAAATTAATAGAAAGCTTTAGAAGAGTACTACTTTGGAGAAATAATATTGATTATCAATAAGGTATGGTGTCGTAGTAAGTCCCATTATGTTTTGGGTTTTCTATCCTATTTATGAGAACTTTTATTATTTAGCATTTAGATTTCACATTTTAGGAGGTGAAGATTAGTTTTTGTTGAATTTTATATGAAGGACTAGAGAGTGAAGAAGGGACAAAGGGCCGCTCAAAAAATAATCGGTATTTAGCATATGTTATTTGTTTTTTTCTACAAGTTATAATGTAAAATAATGGGATAATGAGTCATATATTTTCGGCCGAACGACAAATTATGTCAGAATCTAGGCCCAAATCGGTTATAAGCCCTTCAGCTAGCCCAAACCGTTAGTGAGCTAAGATTAAATCTGTACCCTTAATCTAACGATTGATCTCGTTTTATTCTAACCGTCCGAACAAAATAGCATGTGCGGCTCACGTGCTCGTTTATTACTTAACCTTACTTTACATTTCCCGAATTCATCACCACCTCATCTCCTTTCTTAGCCGGCATCTACCACCTGGTGTTGTTTTTTTCTATATTTAGGCTATCTCCAACCCTTACCCCCATTTTCTCCTCCAAAAAGCAGTAAAGTTATTCCAACCATTACTTCATTTTTTACTCCAAAAATTAATATTCCATTTTATATTTTTCTCTCTCGTTAATATATATAATTATCTTTTATTTAAATTTGATTTTATTATTTCTATTAATTCAATCTATCTTTTTTTTCTTTTTGACATATTCATCATATATAATTTAAAATAAAATTATTTTATACCCGAAATTTTTAAATAATTTAATTTGTAAGAAAATATTATAGATTATATATATTAGCGGATAATTCAAATAAAAGTGAAATCATTGAGATACAAGATAATTCAATACGTATTACATTATGGTAAAATTCATATTAAATGTTACATTAATATGTAACTTTCACCTCTAGTATGCTCCCATAAATGATCTATTAATGCATTACGAAGTGCAAAATGAGCATCTTTGTCCTTAATTTTTTTGTGTCGAGCTAAAAATTACTCAAATTGATGATTTTCATCTACTACCATTTCTATTGTTGGAGGTGGACACTCCCCATCATCTTGAATTAGTGCATTAAGATTACGTTTATCCTCTATTATCATGTTGTGCGGTATAAGACATGTCGTTATTATATCATGTAACACTACTAAATTATTGTGTCTGCTGAGTTGCCTACACTATTGAATAATGTGTAGAGATATTTTATTCTGAAGATAAAATAGGATAATGGTAACATTCATCAGACGGTTGAGATTAAAACGAAATCTACGAAAATAAATACACGAAAATTAATTTATCAAAATTATATGCAAAAGTTAAGATGTAAAATTAATATTATAAAGATATTATATAAACATAATTAAATATATATAAAGAGATAAATAAAAAAATAAAAAAATAATTATTAGTAGTAATAGGGGAGATAAATAATGTATTTTCATATTTGGAGTCATCTCTGGTTACAGAGGCAAAGATAGAGGAGCCGTGAAGCTTGCAAGAATATTCTCATTAGGGAGAAATTGAAGGGTTGGACATGGCCTGAGTCCGAAACTTAATTAATAATTTTTTAGACACAAAGTACATTTTTAATGTTAAAAAAAAAGTTACAAAAATAGGTAATTCGCAGTATTTTGCTGCGAATTACTTTAACGGAAATTTAGCCGTTAAAGTAATTCGTAGTAAAATACTGCGAATTATTAAAAAAAAATTAATAATTCGCAGTATTTTACTGCGAATTAGGTAAAACAAAAAAAAATTAATAATTTTTTTTAATAATTTTTTTTAAAATTTTTAAAAAAAATTATTAAATTTTTTATTTAAAATTATAGATCGTCAAATTCGAAAAGACCACAATCCGTCATGTTTATTAAATATCACTATTTTTACTCTGTCTCCTGAGCCGAGGGTTGATTGGAAACAGCCTCTCTACCCTTTCGGGTAGGGGTAAGGCCTGCGTACGTATTACCCTCCCCAGACCCCATTCTGTGGGACTATACTGGGTAGTTGTTATTGTTGTTGTTGTTGTCTTTACTTTGTCCTTACTTGCTAGGGAGGGATATACTCTTGTTTAAGGACAAAATTACCCGTAGAAGCCCTAAGGTGACTAGCAATATTGTTTATCTAGATAATTTTTTTATAAAAAATACTTAAATTTATAACTTTTGCCCCTCCCTTTTTCCTTCCTCTAGGGACAGTGTGTACACTCTACTCTCTTCAGATCCACTTGTAAAATTACATTGGGTTTGTTATTGTTGTTGTATTAAATTTATCACTTAAAATAAGTCTTAGAATTTTTTGTTTTACTAATTTTAGAGTACGCGCTTTGCGCGCGTACCCATATTAATGGGTACATAAATTTTTAAAATTATATAAATAATGTATTTGAGTTATAAAATAAAAATTAAAGAAAAAAGTGTAAGTTCCCAAAAATG
>MU728877.1:13540-40129 GCA_026770625.1 Nicotiana glauca
CGTTCCGACTGTCCTTAAATTGGAAAAACTCCTTCCTCTTATTATATCCCTTCCCGGGGTGAAAATAAATAAGCGAGCTCGGTTGAGTAGAAAAAGGAGGTGTGACAATGCCTTGGGATTTTTGGAGGAGTGTCATCACATTCTTCGCACTATGGGCATAGTGGAGTCCAGCGGGGTTTCTTTCACCACCTTTTAGCTTCGGGCAGCCGCCTATGATTGGTGGCGTACTTATGAGTTAGACAGTCCAGTCGAGGCTGCTTCACTGGCTTGGACCCAGTTCTCAGACATGTTTATGAGAGAGTTTGTTCCCTAGAGCCTCAGGGATTCATGGCCGCGGAGTTTGAGCACTTGCGCCAGGATTCTATGACAGATTCAGAGTATCCCATCCGTTATACCAGGTTGGCCAGGCATGAACCGGCCTTGGTTGCCACAGTTCAGGAGAGAGTTTGCAGGTTCATCAAGAGCCTTATCCCGCCCATCAGGTCCAGCATGGCAGAGTTGGAGATGGATATTCCTTACCAGCGGGTAGTGAGCATTGCTAGGAGGATTGAGGGTATGCTCGCCAAGGAGTGAGGGGAGAGGGAGGCCAAGAGGTCTCGAGAGTCGGGTCACTACTTTGGTACCCGTACCCCATCAACAGGTAGTTATAGTAGAGGTTATTCTGAATTCCATGTACATTCACCTTTACCAGCAGCCGGTAGTACTCCAGCTCCGTCTGTACCTCGGGAGCCTTATTATACGCCTCCAGTTTCTAGCGCGCCTCCTGCGCGGGGTACTTCCAGAGGTCAGTCCAACAAGACTAGCCCCATCCAGTCACAGCCACCGCGTCCTCCCAGCGCTTGTTTCGAGTATGGCGATACATGTCATATGGTTAGGGACTGTCCCAGACTTGGTAAGGGTGCATCTTCACATACTGCTCAGCCACAGCAGGCTCCTCAGAGTTCTTAGGTTATGATCATAACTCCAGCTGCTGCCCCACCTGCCTAGCTAGCCAGAGGCAGAGGCCGGGGAGATAGAGGTCGCCCTCGCGAGAGGGGTCGGGCCAGATATTATTGTATTCCTGCTTGCACTGAGGTTGTTGCTTCCAATTCCGTCATCACAGGTATTATACTGGTTTGCCACAGAGAGGCACCAGTTCTATTCAATCCAGACTCTACTTATTCTTATGTGTCTTCTTATTTTTCTCTGCATTTGGGTGTGCCTCAGGATTCTTTGAATGCCCCATTTGTGTTTCTACTCCCGTGGGAGATTCTCTTGTTGTAGACCACGTTTATCTGTCATATTTGGTTACTATTCATGGTTTTGAGACCAGAGCGGATTTATTATTACTCGATATGGTTTACTTTGATATTATTATGGTCATTTACTGGTTGTCACCCCATCATGCTATTCTTGATTGTCATGCCAAGACCGTGATACTGGCTATGCCAGGTATTCCGCATATTGAGTGGAGTGATGCTTTAGATCACACTCCCAGTAGAGTTATCTCTTTCCTTAAAGCTCAGTATATGGTTGAGAAGGGTGTGCCGTATATTTAGCTTATGTGAGAGATGTCAGTGTTGATACCCCTTCTGTTGATTCAGTTCCAGTGGTACATGCTTATCCCGATGTGTTTCCAACTGATCTTCTGGGCATGCCGCCCGATAGAGACATTGATTTTGGCATTGATCTATTACCAGGCACTCAGCCCATTTCCATTTCTCCGTATCGCATGGATCCTCCTAAGTTGAAAGAGTTGAAGGACCAATTGCAGGAATTGCTTGGTAAGGGTTTTATTTGACCCAGTGTTTCACTGTGGGGTGCTCCTGTCTTGTTTGTGAAGAAGAAGGATGGTTCTATGCGCATGTGCATTGATTATCGCCAGTTGAACAAGGTTACCGTGAAGAACCGTTAACCTTTGCCTCGTATTGATGATCTGTTTGACCAGCTTCAGAGAGCACAGGTGTTTTCCAAGATTGACTTGCGCTCAGGTTACCATCAGTTGAAGATTCGGGAGCCAGATATCCCTAAGACTGCCTTCAGGACTCGGTATGGTCATTACGAGTTCCTTGTTATGTCATTTGGTCTGACCAATGCCCCAGTAACTTTTATGCATTTGATGTACAGTGTATTCAGGCCATACCTTGACTCCTTCGTTATTATTTTTATTGACCACATTCTAGTGTATTCCCGGAGTCGGGAAGATTAGGAGCAGCACCTAAGGACAGTGCTTCAGACCCTGAGAGTGAAGACATTATATGCAAAGTTCTCAAAATGTGAGTTCTGGCTGAGTTCTGTAGCATTCCTAGGCCACATGGTATCGAGTGAGGGCATTCGGGTGGATCCGAGGAAGGTGAAGGCCGTGCAGAGTTGGCCCAGGCCCTCCTTAGCTACAAAAATTTGCAGTTTCCTTGGCTTGGCAGGTTATTACCGTCGCTTTGTGGATGGGTTTTCATTGATTGCGGCCTCTATGACTTGATTGACCCAAAAGGGTGCCCTATTTCAATAGACAGAGGAGTGTGAGGCGAGCTTTTTAAAGCTCAAGACAGCTTTGACTTCAGCCCCAATCTTGATGTTGCCTACTAGTTCGGGGTCTTATACAGTTTATTGTGATGCCACACGGGTTGGACTAGGAGCGTTGTTGATGCAGGATGGTAGGGCGATTGCCTACGCATCCAGACAGTTGAAGGTACATGAAAAGAACTACCATGTCCACGACCTTGAGTTAGCTGCTATTGTTCATGCCTTGAAGATGTGGCGTTATTATTTGTACGGGGTGCCTTGTGAGATCTATACTGACCATCGGAGTTTGCAGTACTTGCTAAAGCAGAAGGACCTGAATATGCATGAGAAGAGATGGTTAGAGTTGTTAAAGGATTATGATATTACTATTCTTTATCACCCGGGCAAGGCCAATGTGGTAGCCGATGCCTTGAGTTGCCGGGCGGAGAGTTTTCTGAGTTTGGCATATTTACCAGCCTCAGAGAGACGTATGGCGATGAATGTTTAGGCCTTAGCCAGCCAATTCGTGAGATTGGACCTTTCGGAGCCCACGTTCTAGCCTTTATGGTTTCTCGGTCTTCCCTATTTGATCATATCAGGGAGCGGCAGTATAATGACCCTCATTTGCTTGTCCTTCAGGACAGGGACCAGCGTGGGGACGCCAGAGATGTGACCATCGGGGATGATGGAGTATTGAGGATGTAGGGCTGGATTTGTGTGCCCAATATTGATGGTCTTCGAGAGTTGACTCTAGTAGAGGCCCATAGTTCGCGGTATTCCATCCATCCGGGTGCCGCGAAGATGTATCAGGACTTGAGGCAACACTATTGGTGGATGCGGATGAAGAAGGATATAGTTGATTATGTGTCTAGATGCCTCAACAACCAGCAGGTGAAGTATGAGCACTAGCGTCCGGGTGGGTTACTTCAGCAGATAGAGATTCCAGAGTGGATGTGGGAGCGTATCACAATGGACTTTGTATCGGGACTTCCTCGGACTTTGAAGAAGTTTGATTCCATTTGGGTCATTGTGGATCGGTTGACCAAGTCCGCTCATTTCATTCCTGTGTGTACCACTTGTTCATCAGAGTGGGTGGCGGAGATTTATATTAGGGAGATCATCCGTTTGCATGGTATTCGAGTTTCTATCATCTCAGACAGAGGTACTCAGTTTACATTACGTTTCTGGAGAGCCGTGCATCAAGAGTTAGACACTCGGGTGGAGTTGAGCACGGCATTTCACCCCCAGACGAACGGACAGTCCGAGCGCACTATTCAGATTCTGGAGGATATGCTCTGTACGTGCGTGATTGAGTTTGGAGGTTCATGGGATCATTTCCTGCCATTGGCGGAGTCTGCTTATAATAACAGTTATCAGTCCAGCATTCAGATGGCGCCATATAAGGCTTTATATGGTAGGAGATGTAGATCTCTGGTGGGTTGGTTTGAGCGGGGTGATGCCAGGCTATTGGGCACAGAGATGGTCCAGAATGCAATGGAGAAGGTTAAGGTAATCCAGGATAGACTCCATGCAGCCCAGTCTAGATAGAAGAGTTACGAGGACAAGAAGGTTCGTAATGTTTCATACATGGTTGGTGAGCGGGTTCTGCTTTGGTTCTCGCCTATGAAAGGCGTCATGAGGTTTGGAAAGAAAGGAAAGCTAAGTCTGAGGTTTATTGGCCCTTTTGAGAACTTGAGGCGAGTTGGGGAGGTTGCTTATGAGCTTGCCTAACCTCCTAGATTGGCTGGAGTTCACCCGGTATTTCATGTTTCGATGCTCAAGAGGTATCATGGTGATCCGTCGCACGTGTTGGATTTCAATTCAGTCCAGTTGGACAAGGACCTATCCTATGTTGAGGAGCCGGTGGCTATTTAGGACAGGCAGATCAGAAAGTTGAGGTCAAAGAACATAGCTTCAGTGAAGGTTCAGTGGCAGGGTCAGCCGGCCGAGGAGGCGACTTGGGACACCGAGCAGGATATGCTCAGCCAGTACCCTCATCTTTTTAGTACTTCAGGTATGTTCTCTATGCTCGTTCGAGGACGAACGAATGTTCAAGTGTAGGAGGATGTAATGACCCAGCCAATCATTTTTTGGAATTTACGCCCCGATTCCCCATTAACTGCTTCCCCTAAGTTCATTTCTGCTACTTTGGTTTTCCGGGATGTTCGGTGTTAGAATTCAGAGTGTTTTGGGACATTTAGTCCCTAAATGAGAGCTTAAGAGTTGAAAAATGGTTTGTAATCGGAACAGTGTGAAGATGACCTCGGAATGGAAATCCAATGGTTTTGTTAGCTCCGTTAGGTGATTTCGGGGTTGGGAGCGAGTTCGGAATGTATTTTGGAGGTTCATAGCTCATTTTGGCTCAAACTGCCGATGTTTGAATTTTCCAAGTTTCCAGTCCGATAGTGAGTTTTTGATCCAAGGGTCGAAATGGAATTCCGAAAGTTGCAGTAGCTCCGTCATGGCTTTTGGGATGTGTGTGCAAAATTCCAGGTCAATCGAACGTGTTTTGGTTAGGTTTTGATCGAAAATGTGTTTTGTTGGAACTTGAAATTCTTAGGCTTGAATCTTTGATTAATTCGGGTTTTCGGTGTTGTTTTAGACATTTTCAAGGTTGGTACGAGTTCGAATAAGGTATTAGGTGGTATTGGTGCCTTTAGTTGAGGTCCCGGGGGCCTCGGGATGATTTCGGGTGGTTAACGGAGGAATTTTGAAGTTATTGCAGAAGCGGCTTAGGCATCTCAGAAGCGGCCCAGCTATCGCAGATGCGACCCTGTCCCTTTTAATGAAAACCACAGAAACGGTTGGTTTTCTGCATAAGCGGGACCGCTTCTGCGGTCCCTTGTCCGCAGAAGTGGAAATGACTGTCCAGAAATAGAAATTTCGAGGGTTTAATTTCATAAGTTTGAAAAATCGATTGAGAGCTCAGGAGAAGGCGATTTTGAGTGGGTTTTGAAGAGAAAATCATTGGGTAACGTTTCTTTGATCCCTTTTCATTATATTACATCATTATATTGCTAAATACATCATTAAAATTCGAATTTGGTGTTAAAACTTGAAGAATTTGGTTAAAACTTCTTAGACCAAACTATTGGGTTTTGAGTGAGCAATTGACCTCCTATTTGGGAGATTTTTATATGGTTAGACTCATGAGAGTACGAGGGTCCTGAAAATGTAAAAAATTATTCGATTCCGAGACGTTGGCTTGAGTGGCGTTTTGGTTATTTTACCTATTTTTGTGCCCTAGCTTTAATTTTTATAGTGGAATCAGTTGTTTGCAAAATTATTTACGATATGTAATTGAATTGAATAGATTTGGGCCATTTGGAGTCGGATACTCGTGGCAAAGGCGTGGTTTCTATTGATATTGAGCCGGTTCATGGTAAGTGGCTTGTCTAACCTTGTATTGGGGACCTTTCCCCTTAGGACTTTTACTTGATATTTGAGTGCCGTGTGCGTGAGGTGACGAGCACGTACTTGAGCCGATTGATGAATTCCCGATTTTTACATAAGCTATGGAAACTTAGTTCTTATCCTTATTTGCCTTGTTCTATTTTGAGTTATGACTTATGCTAGATTTGGAAACGCATTTTTAGCTGATTTGACTGCCTACTTGCTTAAATTATTTTTACTGCACTACGTGAAGCATGCTAGGCTAGTTTTATCTGTGTTTGTCTTTTGTACCTTATTCCTTGGTTTGTTTCTAGCTGTGATTGCGCATTTACATTGGGACTACGGATGTGGGATTCCGGTAGCCCCCCCCCCCCCTATTTGTTTACTTTGGGACTACGGGTTCGGTATCCCAGGAGATCTTGGGACTACGGGACGGTATCCAGGGAGATCCCCCTGCACTTTTACTTTGGGACTACGGGACGGTACCCGAGGAAATCCCCCTGCACTTTTACTTTGGGACTACGGGACGGTATCCTGGGAGACCCCCCTGCACATTGATGATTGGACTATGGGACGGTATCCCGAGAGATCCTTTGGTATTGGTACGTGAGTTGGACTACGGGAAGGTATCCCGGGAGATCCACTGGCAGTTGAGGAAAGGGCTACACGACGGTATCCTGGGAGACCCTCATCGATATCTTTTACATTGAGTTGTGTTTACTCTGTGTTTTACTCTATCTTTGGAGTTATTGTTGCCTCGTTGACTTGCCTTATTACACTGCTGTATTTATTATTTCTATCAAATTTCCACACTGTTAGTTATTGCTGTTGTTATATTTTTGCCTCAGTAGGGCCTTGATCTTCCTCGTCACTACCCAACCGAGGTTAGGCTTGGCACTTACTGAGTATCACTGTTGTGTACTCATGCCCATCCTGCGCATGTTTTTCAGGTGCAGATCATCCATGTACCTCTACTCAGGTACATTATCAGTGAGGCAGGAGGATTTCAGAGACTTCGAGGTAGATCTGCTGCGTCCGCAGACCGACGAGTCTCCCTCTTACTCTATCTTTAGTACAAAGTTTTCTCTCTTTTGGCTGTTAGATATTCTGGGGTTTTGGAGCCATACTATATACTTCTGGAGCCTATGTTGCCTGTGAGTTTTCGGGTTTTGGGAATTGTTTTAGATTTGTGTTATCGAGTTGCACATGTCGAGCGGCATTCAGTACAGTTTCCTTTAGATATTCAATTCGATTTTTCTCTATTTTTCTGCAATTATTATGTTTCCGCAACAATAGGCTTACCTGGTCATGGGGACCAGGTGTCGTCATGACATGTTCACGGTTGGTGAACTAGGGTCAAAACAATGTCGCTCGGTCTTCATTGTTTGAGCGCATCAGGGAGTGGCAGTATGATGACCCTCATTTGTTTGTCCTTAGGGACATAGTACAGCACGGAGATGCTAAGAAGGTCATTGTTGGAGATGACGGAGTTTTGAGGATCAGGGTTGTGTTTGTGTGCCTAATGTGGATAGACTTCGTGAGTTGATTCTAGAGGAGGCACACAGATCTCGTTATTCTATTCATCCGGGCACCGTCAAGATGTATCATGACTTGCGCAAGCGTTATTGGTGGAGGAGGATGAAGAAGAACATAGTTGCATATGTAGCTCGATATCTAAATTGTCAGCAAGTAAAGTATGAGCATCAAAGACCTGGTAGATTTCTTCAAAAGATAGAGATTCCTTAGTGGAAGTGGGAGCGCATCACTATAGATTTCATTGTTAGACTCTCACGAGCTAAGAGGAAGTTTGATGCAGTTTGGGTCATTGTAGACATGTCACGCCCCTAACCTGGGCCTGGACGTAACACGACACTCGGTGCCTAACTACATGTGACCGAGTGAACCAACTGGCCGGCTGAATCAACATGTAATATCATAACATACTAAATGCGGAAGATAAACTAACACATGATAATATACTTAAATTCTGGATGTTCTAAATCAAAGTGCAGAAATACTAATACAATTTTGAAACATATTTATAGCCAACATAGCTTAACATGGAAAGCATGTGACTCTATCTAACTATTAGTCTAGTCTATGAAGCCTCTATTGAAGTACTGAAAGTACTAACTGTCTATAAACACTGGAAGGCTGTAAAGTAATGATAATGCCCCGAAAGAACTGGGTATCACCAAATAGCTGGTACGAGAATCCTAGAACTCTACATCGTCGACCTGTAAATCCTTACCTACATTGTGAGATGCAAGGCCCCTACAAAAGGGACATTAGTACATTTGAATTGTACTGGTATGTAAAGCAACCAAAAGAAAAAATTATAAATGTTAAAATTGAAACTAAGCTGATAACTGAAAATGATAACTATTAAAACTGAAACTGAAGTGAGAAGAGGTAACTGAACTGATACTGAACACGCTAAACGGCAGTAACACTGCCTCAAAATTAGCGCGGTCGCACTACCGGGCGCGCATATCGCATAATGTTCTGTAAAATGCACATAACGTTTTGTACAAAGATCTGTTCGGGCTCCATAATATATCGTTAGAAAATCTAGTTCAAAGACCTACAACTTTCAACCTTTGAGGTTTCCCAATTCATTACACATTTTCACTAAAACTTGATGGAAGACAGACCTTCTGCAAACTTAGTCGATTTTATGAAATCTTATGCACCTCACTTTCCATCTTGATTTTGAAACAACTATTTTACCCATAATCATCCCGATGGGACTTCATATATCCAAAATATAACCTTACTACTCCTTTAACTCATTCATACCTAAGCCGAATTTATGGGGTGTTACAAGACATGCTGACCAAGTTAGCGCATTTCATTCATGTGACAGTTGTCTATTCTTGAGAGCGGTTGGCAAAGATTTATATTCACGATATCGTTTATCTTCACAATATGCCCATTTCTATCATTTCTGATTGAGGTACGCAGTTCACATCGTATTTCTAGAAGGCAGTGTAGCGTCAGTTGGGAACGCAAGTTGAGTTAAGCACAATATTTCATCCTTAGATGGACTGACAGCCTAAGGAAATGATTCAAATATTAGAGGATATGATTCACACTTGGGTTATAGACTTTGGAGGCTCTTGGGATCAACTTTTGCCGCTTGCGGAGTTTTCCTAGAACAACAGCTACCAGTCGATCTTTCAGATGGCGCCCTATAAGGCATTATACATTAGGCGGTACCAATCGCCAGTTGGATGGTTCAAGACATGGGAGGCTCAGCTATTGGGTACAGATTTGGTAAAGGATGCCTTGGATAAGTTTAAGATCATTCATGATAGGCTTCGCACAGCTCAGTCCAGGCAGAAAAGTTATGATGACGGTAAGGTTCGTGATATTGCATTCATGGTCGGAGAGAGTGTGTTACTGTGTGTGTTACCCATGAAAGGTATAATGAGGTTTGCAAATAATTGAAAGTTGAGCCCTAGGTACATCAAACCTTTCAAGATTCTTCAGAAAATAGGTGAGGTGGCTTACAAGCTCGCATGGCCTCCTAGTTTGTATGCAGTTCATCCGGCATTCCATGTGTCCATGCTCCAAAAGTACCACGGTGATCCATATCACATGCTAGATTTCAGCTCTATCTCATTGTACAAGGATTTGACTTATAAGGAGGAGTGATAACTAGGGATTTTGATACATTTTATACTCCTTCTTGCTTATGTTTTGATTAGAAATTTGTACAAAATAGTCCCAAAAAGCTCACGAGTTGTGCTTGATTGCAGGTTTGATCAGCAAAGTGACAAGATATCAAAAGTCAACTAAAAAAGAAGTGAAACTTGCATAATTACCAAGATAAAACAAAGCTCAGGCAAAAACAGGGCCAGTGCGGCCACGCACCATTCTGTGCAGTCCACACAAGTGAGGTTCAGAGAGTTTCATTTGTAGGCCAACAGGCAATGCGACCACATTGGATTTACTGCACTCCACATTGGAGTCACTGTGGCCGCACTCGATTTAGGGTGGTCTGTAGAGCCAAGAATCAGAGAAGTGCCAGTTTTGAGTTTGAAGTCAATGCGGTCTACGCTCCATTTCATGCAGACCACACTAGAAGCCACCGCGACCGCACTCGATTCTGTGCGATCTGCATTGCCTGAGTTCAGAGAGCTGCAATTTTATGTCAAAAGCCTTAGTACGGCCGCACGTGATTTTGTGCGGTCCGCACTAGCCCCACCAGGGTATTTTTTTACAGATTGTTCAGCTTAGTACAAATAGCTTCTTTTCCATTTTTAGGTCAAGCAGATAGTTAGCACTAAAGGCTGTGCTTGTGGGTACAAATATTTGAGCTTTTTTGAGTAATTTTAGCTGTGTTTCAACATTGAATCTTCAAGTTTAATTTAGCAATTAATTAATATGAGTTTGCATTCATCTATTTCTTTGTTCTCTTCTCTAATTATGAGTATCTAGACCCATAAGCTAGGGTTGTGGCTCAACCCTAGTGTGGGTAATTGATGGGTCTTGTGTTTTAGGGCTTGATTGACTATGGGTGTTTGATATTTGGACTAATTTCATGTTTAATTGCTGAATTAGTGGTTGCAAACACTAGTTTGTGTTTTGTTGATTTTGGCTCTTCTTGAGAAAGAGAGCCTAAGTCTCAGAAATTGGTCCAACAAGGAATTGGGGCATACTCAAGAGATTGATAGCCTCAATTAAAGGGTAAAACCTAGAGATAGTAATACCCAACTTGAACCCTGATTGCTTGTGCAAAATTGCAACCCAATTGGTCTTGAGAAAGTCAATTCAGGCAAAATCATTCGAACTATCGAGAGGTATAGATGGAGTAGCATCGAGCAACGATTATATCATACTCCCCAAATGTGACAATCTAGCTTTAGACTTAAAATTTTGTCAATTAAACACCTAGGCGAAAGTCACTACCCTAGTGCCTTTTTAACCATTTGAATAACACGTAGGCGAAAGTCTGTGACGTTATTTTTTATGTCGTTCAACCAATCAATCTCCTTGGTCATGATACGTATTTGGGGAAACCGGATGGAAAAAGTACCTGGAATTATGGGCTTCTAACATGATCTTCTATCTTTAAGTCCATCTATGTCTAGAACATACAATCTGTCTTGCTACCTCAAAGTACCATCCTCTCCCCCCTATTCAAAAGTTGTCGTTTTATACTTGTGAATCTCCTCTTCAACGCAACACGTAGGGATCATCAAATTGTTTCTCCTTCTCTTCGGCTACTAAGGGGGAACAAGTCCTGTTCTAGAGAACAACATCATCTTCAAAGTCCGAAGTCGAACTGCTATCTTGGCTAAGTGATGAACTTCTTTCACCAGAGTTCTCTTATCTACCTTTATCATGAGTTATACTTCTCACATATTATTTTCTTAAGCACTTCCTGAAAATAATTTTAGCATTATCATGACCTATGTTTTTGACATGTACTCTAAATTTTTGAGTCCCGTGCAATGGCACTACCCTCATAACACATTAATAGGCATGATTTTATATCTTTTTTGTGATCACTTTATCATCAATTACTAAGCTAAGTGATCATTCTACTCACTTTGTGTTTCTTACACATGCTAGACATAATCCCTATGGTAATTATTCAACTTTCCCTCATTACCGAACTGATTTTCTTTTTCATATCCCATGCTAACTATTTGGGTTTCAAATCACTAACTAGACTTGCTAAAAATTTCACATCACCCCTTAGACCAAATGTCTTATAATTGTGGATCCTTCTCTTTTTGTTGGGATCCAAATAACTTCCCTTATTTTCTACAATTCTTTGCACTCTTCGTCAATGACGACTCATCTTCTAACTTACTTTTGAGAAATCTTTCTTACTAAGAAAAACTAATTTACTTACATTAATGAAAAGGTAATGTATTCACAACTATCACACACAATCTTAATAGTTTAACTCTGCTCACACTTTCAGTCTTGGGGAGACCCATTTACGATAATTCTTAAAGGCTATTTTTCTATAGTTTGTGCTCTCACTGCTAGCTTATTTTTTTCCACACTGCCATTGTAATTTGGGTTTGACTTAAACTCTTTGGGTTCTGACATGCCTTCGGTATTTCAAGTTGTCATCCACTCACTATAGTTAGTCTGGCTAAGTGGATCAAATTGTACCTTTACTAGCTCTGCTGAAATTGCTAATTCACTGTATCAACTCAAACCTTACTTATTATTCTTTTACTAAACACCTACTAGAATCACATTTTCTTTTTCTACTTTGGATAACTAAAGTGAGGAATAAGGTTATTCTAACTTCCCTCACTATCCCTTTTTTTTCTTCTTCTAAACTATGTGCATATATCACACTTAGGGAATTCATCTGTCTTAAATAAAATTAGAATATCTAACCCCCAAACTTTATATATAATACAAAATCATATCATACTATAAACATCCTCGGTAATCACTTAGTCACATAACCTAAGGGGGAACTGCCATATCTTTTATCTTACATCAATACCTGCTTGTTATAGTAGCTTACTAGCATGGTACTTCTAGTTCTGATTTGAATAAATCTAAACTTAAAATAATTCCCTAAAATTCAACATTGGCTACCCTTGATTCTCATTTCATATATCATATCTTCTAGTCATTTGAATGAGTTGTACGAAATCACATCTTTGGTAATAACAAACGTTCTGACTCGTAGGTATTTTACCCTTAGGCTCTTTTCTGTCCAAAACTATAGTGACCAATGTTATGGTGTGATATTTGAACTATCATCATCCAACTTGTGGCTCCATTCCCAAGAATTACATAAAGTTGTTCTAGGAGGTAAAATACATACAAATACACTACAATGCAAAAACTTATCCTTCAAAGTATACCATCATCTGATAATTCACTTCATGTGACATACAGTGAGTCTTGGTCTTAATTCGGTCCTAAAACATTCGAAAATTTTGCTATAATCACTGTTACTTATATTTTCCTTTAGCACCTATAGGCATCAGTGTATTACTTACCAATCACTAGAATTTTGATACACTGAAAATTGGAGATCTGGTATCTAATTAACTGATAACTGGCATCCTGAATAACCATAAACTTGATAACTGAAAGATTGTATAACTAGTAACTAAGGTAAATTGATAACCATAAGACATCATAACTGCTTTTGTACTTTCTGATACGGTTATGCTTTAATTTGTACTACTATCCATTCCATCCCACTTTTAACGTCCTCTCAAGTCTCATATTTACCAACCCGTACTCCATAATTACACCCCAATGGAAATTATCCTCTCTAGGACCTTAGGTTTCTCCTGCACGTCGCTTGGGCATCTAATATGTTTGGAATTCAATAGGAAGAGGAGGGTAACTATTGCTCTAAGCTTCATGGCACGATCTAGAGTATAAAGAAATGAGACAATCATAGATGTCTTGGTAGTTAACCGTTTATATGAGTAGCCGGCACACACATATAAGGGAAACTCCACTAGACACGACTTCATAAACTCCCTACGACTCTTGAACCTAGCGCTCTGATACCAAGCTTTGTCACGCCCCGAACCTGGGCCTAGACATAACACGGCACTCGGTGCCTGACTACATATGACCGAGTGAACCAACTAGCTAGCTGAATCAACATGTGATATCATAACATATTGAATGCGGAAGATAAACTAAGACATGATGATATACTTAAAGTCTTGATGTTATAAATCAAAGTGCGGAAATACTAATATAATTTTGAAACATATTTGTAGTCAACATAGCTTAACATGAAAAGCATGTGACTCTGTCTAACTATTACTCTAGTCTATGAAGCCTCTATTGAAGTACTGAAAGCACTAACTATCTATAAATACTGAAAGGCTGTAAAGTAATGATAATGCCCCGAAAGAACTGGGGATCACAAAATAGCTGGCATAAGAATCCTAGCGCTCTGCATTGTCAATCTGTAAATCCTTACCTGTATTGTGAGATGCAGACCCCTGCCAAAAGGGACGTCAGTACATTTGAATTGTACTGGCATGTAAAGCAGCTGAAAGAATGAATTATAAATGCTGAAACTGAAACTAAGCTGATAACTGAAATAATAACTATTGAAACTGAAACTGAAGTGAGAATTGGTAACTGAACTGATAACTAAAAAGATAACTGATAACTGAACTGATAACTAAAAAGATAACTGATATCAGATAATTGAACTGATAACTAAAAAGATAACTGATAACTGATAACTGAGCTGAATAAAGGAAGTAAGGATATTAATACTCCCACTTTTGAATGATGAACAACCTATTTATCTGAATAAGCTACGGCCTCGGGCCCAATATATATCTGCACAAGCTATGGCCTCAGGTCCAAGTATACGTATACATAACTATGGCCTCAGGACCAAAAATGCATAAAACATAAACTACGACCTCAAGCCCAAACACGCATAAAGCATAAACTACAGCCTCAGACCCAAGTATGCTTAAAGCCTATAAACTATGGCCTAATGCCCAAATACAGGTGTTCAACATTCAGGAATTTAAAATCAGGAACTGAGAATCATACTGCAATACATGATAGTGAAATACTGAATCATACTGAGTTACATGATACTGGAATACTGGATCACACTGAGTTGCATAATACTGGAATACTGAATAGGACTAGACTGAGACATGTATTCTTGAACTGATTATGAAAATTGAAATTTCAACTATATATGGCATATTGAGTAATCTATACTAAGACTCGGGGACATCAAACCCAAGTCTATATTGAATATTCCCTGAGCTCACAACGTTCAGAATGAAAGTCATGAGCGTGTTATGAAGCTAGATAATAGAAGTTCTACAACTATTCAAGGAACTAGGCTTAACTATATTTCAAAGGCAATTGGTAACGTCGTAAAAGAAACATAGTGTAGGGAGAATCATTAAAATTCCCAAACATAGAGAGTTAGCCTCACATACCTTAACTTCCTACTCTTGAGCGTAATACAACATTCGCCAACCCTTTCAACTTTAATCTATATCAATACAAGTCAAAGGGATTCCATATTAGCAATAATTCTCATGTTTTGGCCACTTAAACATTTTCTCAAACACTTGGTGGCATAAAGATTCATAGTCCTTATTAATGGTACCTCTACACCCAATAACCCATTCTCTTGCTCATAGATAAATTCTAAATTCTCAAATGGTTATAATCAACATCATTCTTTATCACCCATAATGTAAAAAAACTCATGACAAATAATCAACATTCAACACCCCAACCCTATAATCATTCATGCTTTTCTATCAAACCCAACAACTCATATCTCATGAACTAGGATTTATAATCATTAAACCAATGCTAGAATCAATTAGAGGGTGAAGACATTACGTTTTTGAAGTTCAAACCCTTTGAATTCGAGTTCTAGGCTTTTGTCTCTCAAATGATGTTCCAATTGAATATATAATGATATGGAGGGTTTATCCATATTAGTAAGATGTTGGGAAATTGAAATTAACTTAGAATCGCCATTAGAAATTACCTTGGGTGGTGGAATGAACCTTAAGGAGTTAGGTTTTTAGAGTTCTCCTTTCTAGAGCAAGTTTTTGTGTTTTGGGGATGTTGGGGATGAAATATGTCTTTCAAATGACCCCCCACAAGTGTGCCCGTGCACCTGGAGGCTTTCCCGTGCTAAACAGCAGTAGCACTGCCTCAAAATTAGCGCAGTCGCGTGAATGGGCGCGCTACCGGGCGCTCATACCGCATACTGTTATGTAAAATGCGCATAACATTTTGCAAAGAGATCTTTTCGGGCTCCATAATATATCGTTGGAAATCTATTTCAAAGGCCTAAAACTTTAATGCTTTGTGTTTTCCCGATTTCTTACACATTTTCACTTAAACTTGATGGAAGACAGGCCTTCTGCAAACTTAGTCGATTTTGTCAAATCTTATGCACCTTACTTTCTATCGTGATTTTAAATCAACTATTTTACCCATAATCATACCGATGGGACTTCATATATCCAAAATATAACCTTACTACTCCTTTAACTCATTCATACCTAAGCCGAATTTAAGGTGTGTTACAAGACATGATGACCAAGTCAGCGCATTTCATTCATTTGATAGTTGTCTATTCTTCAGAGCGGTTGGCAATGATTTATATTCGCGAGATCGTTCGTCTTCACAGTGTACCCTTGTCTATCATTTCTGATTGAGGTACGCAGTGCACATCATATTTCTAGAGGGCAGTGTAGCGTGAGTTGGGCACGCAAAGTTGTGTTAAGCACAATATTTCATCCTTACACTAACAGACAGTCTGAGGGAACGATTCAAATATTGGAGGATATTCTTCGCACTTGGGTTATAGACTTTGGAGGCTCTTGGGATAAGCTCTTGCCGCTTATGGTGTTTTCCTAGAATAACAGCTACCAGTCGAGCTTTCAAATGGCGCCCTATAAGGCATTATACATTAGGCGGTGCCAACCGCCAGTTGGATGGTTTGAGACACGGGAGGCTCAGATATTGGGTACAGATTTGGTACAGGATGCCTTGGATAAGTTTAAGATCATTCAGGATAGGCTTCGCACAACTTAGTCCAGGTAGAAGAATTATGACAGCCGTAAGGTTCGTGATATTGCATTCATGGTCGGAGAGAGAGTGTTACTCCGTGTGTCAACCATGAAAGGTGTAATGAGTCGAGGTTGTGTCTTTGCACAACAATAAAGCTAGGAGCGTGGTTGCGTTTCTCAAAAAGATCATTTTTACAAGGTTTGGCACTCCTCGTGCAATCATAAGTGATGGTCGGTCACATTTTTGCAATAGAGCTTTTGACACCTTGCTTGCAAAGTATGGTATCAACCACAAACTATCTACTCCTTATCATCCTCAGGCGTGTGGCCAAGTTGAAGTCTCAATTAGGGAAATCAAGAATATTCTGTCTAAAACGGTCGATGCAAATAGTACTAATTGCTCTAAGAAGTTGGATGATGCTCTATGGGCGAATAGGACTGCTTACGAACCTCCGATTAGTATGTCTCCATATCAGTTGGTGTTCCAAAAATCTTGCCATTTACCAGTTGAGTTAGAGAACAAGGAGATGTGGGCCTTGAGGAAGTTGAATATTGATTGGGATGTAGCTGCTAGTCATCGGGTGCAGCAACTCAATGAACTTGACGAATTCAGATTTCATGCCTACTCTAGTTCATCCCTGTATAAGGATAAAATGAAATACCTTAACGACAAGTATACTCGGGGCAAGGAGTTCAATGTGAGGGATTTGGTGCTCTTATTCAACTATCGGCCACGGTTGTTCCCGGAAAAGCTCAAGTCAAAATGGAGCGGAGTGTTTGAAGTAGTGTGTGACTCTATTTGGTGCTCTTAATTTAAAGAACAAAAATGGAGAATTTTTTAGAGTGAATGGGTATAGGTTCAAGCATTACTTGGGAAAATCGATGACAGCCACGTGGTGGCACTTTTTCATCTCAAATGATTTGATGGTAACGTGCGCCGTGCCACGAGGTTAAATCAGGCGCCTCTTCGAGGCAACCCATGTGTTTTTCTTCTTGTTTTTATTTGATTTTCATTGTAGTATAGGATTGATTTTTGGACTAACTGGTTGTGAGATGCAACAGGATTGTGTTGATGTAGTGCAGGACATAGTGGAAAAAGTGTTTAGGTCTCTGAAGTTGTTAATGCGGACGCACTACTTCTAGTGCAGACCGCACTAGTAAAGGATAAATTGTCCAACTCTCTGAAGTTTGCCATAGCGGCCGCATTATATTTTGTGCAGTCTGTGGTGGCCCACTGCGGCCGCATGGTATTTTTTGTGGACTACAGTGGATTGCCTTCTCAAAATTGAAACATGTTGTGTGGAGCGGACCGTAGTCCATTCTGTGCGGTCCGCACTGGGTTGGTAAGGTGGGGCCTAAGTCCTTTTCTATAAATAGGGCCTGAGGCCCTCCTTTTACACTTTTCGATCTTTAAACTCTCACTCACAAAATCATTGTTCATCTCCCATCTTGCTCATAATTAATTGCTTGGAATCGTTAACTTTCAGTTCCTCTCACATCTGGTAACATTAAATTCCCTTTAATTGTGCTAATTTTGTTATTTTCTTTAACTTTCAGTTCCTCTCACATAGTGCGGACCACGGTGGTTTTTGTGCGTTCCGTGGTTCCCTTGTGCGGTCCGCAATAACATTTTGTGCGGACCGCAATGCTGAAAGTCCTGAAGCCTGATCTTTGAGGACAGCAGCCACATTGCATTTTGCCGCGGTGCCTCGATGCGAACCGCATTGCCATTTTGTGCGGTCCACAAAGTAATTTTTCAGAGAGTGGGTAGTCTGTAACCCACCTTTGTACGGGCCGTATTGCCATTTTGTACGGTCCGCACTATGTGACTTCTACAACTATCTGCAACCTTTCTGTTCTGCACCCCTAAACTTAATTAATCTATTAATACTAACAAAGCATAACTGAACTTGTTTGAAAACAATGTTGAATTTAATAGGCAAGGGCTCTAAACAACAAGGCAGGGGAGAATCCTCCCGGGGTTTCAAAGGAAAGAAAATGACATAACTAACCCTTCAGGTCTGGCAAAACATCAAGAACCAAAGAAAAATTATCAAAGCTGCAGACAGGGCCTGTGACTAGTCGGGGAGTGAGTATAAGCCCTCCCGGGAGATTTCTTTAGACTCCGTGACAGAGTACATTGAAGACTGGACGCAGAGGAATAGGCTAAGAGACATTCCTCCACCTTCCCCCACTGCCCAAGCATTAGTGAATGTATCTTATAGGTCGTCTGAAGGCTCAGCTAAAGGTAGTGGGAAATACTCCACCTCTCCCATAGCTTCATTATCTGGAGAGGGTGCTGTAGGAGATGATGAGGAATTAGGAAGAGAAGGAGAAGTAGGAGAAGGGGTGAACCTCAGGTGGGTGGGGTTGCTAGAACTAGAAAATCGGAGGTATGGCAGGACCAATTTGTCAGTGAGGTAGCCTATAAAAAATTTAGGGAATGGTGGCCGGTGAGGAACTTAATCCCGGAGAGGAGTTTTGTTGATAAAGACTTGTTACCTGAAAACCCCAATATGAGGAGGCAATTTGGGGAAAAGTAGGCTTGGAGTAATTCTTGGTGGACTGTGCAGATGCAAATGAGAACTTGGTCAAGGAATTTTACACCAATGTTGTCCACATCAAAAAGGGCACCAAAGTAACCAATGTGCTAAATTTGAAGGTGTTGTTTGATCGAATGTCTATTAATGACTACTTGGAAGTTGCTGAGGAGGATAAGTTGCTATACTTGGCGAAGATGGAATTGGAAGAAGAGGTATGTCCTTGGTTTGCACAGTATCTGGCAATCCCAGGTACCGCCCCTGATTGGATGAATGCGGCAGTGAAAATTTTGAGAAAAAGCTTAAACTTTGAAGCCAAGGGATGGGAAACATTTGTGTGCAGCAAATTGGACCCCACTACTCACGATAACTCCCTCTCTCTTCACCGGGTAGTTTTGGTGGAATCGATTATGGCAGGATACCAGATTAACGTTGGGAATGTGATGTCGCGGTTGATCACATAGGTGGTAGCTGAAGGTGACAGAAACTACCCCTTCCCCAGTTTCTTGACCATGTACCTCTGGGACCTCAAGGTTGAGAAGAGGCCATTTGATATCAAGGTCAAGTCAAAGGCCCCGTTATCCTAGTATAGCATGCAGGGTGATGACAACCCGAAGAGCAAGAACTTCAAGGGAACAACCACTGCTCTAACTGGCCAGTTTGAAGAGCCAGTTGTGGTAGTGGCTCCTATTCAGCCTGCCTCCACCTCCACAGACATTCCTCCTAGCCCATCCACTTCACCAGATCCCGAGACACCTCTTACCGAGCCTACCCAGTGACTGCTCACCGACTGATACAGGCTCTTTTCAGCATCAACAATTGGATGCAGACAGCTTCTTTCAAATTGTCTATCCTCACTACTACAGTTGAAGCTCAGTCGGCACCTCCGCCTCTGCAGGTCCCGCAGTCTATAAAGGATGCCCTCGAAGAGATTATGGTCAACCAAAAGAAAATCCTTGACAACTAGAAAGTTCTCACTGATACTGTTGATTCACATGGCAAGGCCCTCAAAGAGCTTGCTAAGGAGAATAAGAAGTTGAGAAAGACGTGGGCCTCCAAGGAGTCCGTTAAGAAACTGAGGGTTGATGTTGATAGGTTGAAGGCAGACCAACTGCCTTTGGATTTATTGTTTTATGAACCTATACCAGCAGCTCATCCCCAGCCAGAGCATTCTTAGAGGCCTCCCAAGAGTAAGATGATGATTCTCGAGCGGACGATGCAGTCATTTAATTCTCAGACCCACCGGAGGCCTCCTCTAGTCAGCCATAGGATGCACCTTAGAAGCATGTCCAAGTCCAGGCCCAGGTCCCAACAGCAGAGCAGCAGGCCATACGGGACCAGTCTGAGGTTCCCGAGCACAGTGAGGACCTAGTGACCACTCAGGAGCCCATGCAGACAGACGAGCCATAGGGAGTCTTTATATCCTTTTCCCTTTTCTTTTTGGTGCTTATTTGGTTTAGTTGGCATTGGGGATAATGCCAGCTTTCATTTGAGGGGGTGGGCCCTACTTTTGTGGATTTGTATGATTGTATATATTTGACAATTTTTATGCTTTCTTTATTTTTCATCTTTTGTTTGTATATAATTTTAACATTTCGTTACATTTTTCATACTTTTAATTTATTTTGGGTCTGTATATAAAGTTATATTACATTTTACATATTCATCCCATCTATTATATATTCGATTAAATCCACTTTGGTACATATTTATTTTATATTCCACAATTTGTCGTTCTTAGCTTCTTATTTATATTCGTAGCTTCTAGTTTTGAATGTTTGCAATAAGCCTTTGGTTTTCTTAATGCCACAATTCTTTCCAAAGGTGGAGTTTGTGCGAACCGGGTGGCTCTTTCCAATGATGGATGGCATGACAACCATCTTAAGGGTTCAAGTCAATTTTTCTTTTCTTTTTGTTTTTTAGTAGTTAGTGGTTAAGGGTTCCTCAAGCAAAGCTTCACTTGGGCCTAGCATATTTGCCTTTGATATTATGGTCAAAAACAAAGTGTTGTGTTTAAGATGGTCAAAGTCGTGACCTTGAGACTCTTGTGTTGACTGATAATCATCAAGTGGTTTTTCGGGACCATTGTGTGCTCAAATCTTATCTAAGGTCATTGCGGGCCCCCGACTCTATGTCTTTAGTGATCCCATAGCGTGTGTGGTCAAAGATTGCATTGCAAGTCCAAGTCCCGAGCCATTGGTATAGAACTTGCCTTGAATGTTGGTTGAGGCAAATTCCTAAGTGAATTTTGACTTGAGACAGGATTATAGGCTCTCATTGGTCCAAATGATAGATTGAACACGTCCATAGCCTATCAAAGATAAAAATCTCTAGTCAACCCTTTTGAGCCTTAAACCTTTTTCCTTCAAGAACCATGATACAAGCCTTTACCCATTCTAAAAGATACCCTCTCTTGGTACCCGATCTTTCCTTAACACATGGCAAAAGTATAAGTTTGGTGGGAGAGAAGAGGATTGCAACAAAGTGGCAAAAAGGTACAAAAATGAAGAAAAAGGAAAGGCAGTGAAAAAGAAAGAAAAGCAAAAAGACAAAAAGAATACTCAATGTGGAAATGAATAAATGGGAGTCAAGAACAGCAAAGAATGAAAGGTGTGGAAAAGTGAGAAAGGAGAAAATAGTAGAAATGTCTAAGAAAGAATGATAATGTGTCTCTCTAACACCTTGGAAGAAGTGAAAAGACTCAAAAAGTCAAGTAAAATTGTGCCAAAATGAAACAAAAGAAGTGATTAAAGGAAGACGGAACCTACTTAGACCAAACACTACCTACCCGACACCAAAATCCTTCATTATGTCTCCACAAAAGCCCTATATGATCTCTAGTTGAATGAAGCTTACATTAGTGGTGACTCACATAAGGGGCAAGCATATGGTACTTAGAGTCGGACTTGTGACTTTTCTTTTTGAGAGATGAGTGAATTCCCATTAACCTTGTTATGAGTGCCACTATTCTAAAGGTGAGGTCCACTTAAGAAAAGCTGAGAATGTGTTAGTTTGGGTTCCACAATGACTAAAGTAATAGAAAGAGTCCTTTGATGTGTTGAGTCAGCTATTGATGCTCTTGTGTCGCACTTGATCCATGCTATTTAAAAGAGTAAATGTTGTTAATGATTCATGGGTATTGAGGGTAATTGCTAGTCCCAATTGATGCTAGATAAGGTCACTCTAGGATATCTGAATTGTCTGGGATTTTCTCTTTAAGGGGTGGATCTTATTTTGTTTGCTTGAGGAAAAGCAAAAGCTTAAGTTTTGGGGAGTTGATAACTAGGGATTTTGATACATTTTATACTCCTTCTTGCTTATGTTTTGATTAGAAATTTGTACAAAATAGTCCCAAAAGACTCACAAGTTGTGCTTGATTATAAGTTTGATCAGCAAAGTGACAAGATGTCAAAAGTCATCTCAAAAAGGAGTGAAACTTGCACAAGTACAAAGACAAAACAAAGCTCATGCAAAAACAGGGCTAGTGGGCCGCACACCATTCTATGCGGTCCGCACAAGTGAGGTTTAGAGAGTTTTATTTCAATTCCAACAGGCAATGAGGCCGCATTGGATTTACTGCTTTTTGTATTGGAGTCACCATGGCCGCACTCGATTTAGTGCGGTACGGAGAGCCAAGAATCAGAGAAGTGCTGGTTTTAAGTTTGAAGTCAATTCGGTCCGCGCTCCATTTCATGCGGACTACACTAGAAGCAGTGCTCGATTCTGTGTGGTCCGCATTGCCTCAGTTCAGAGAGCTAGAATTTTATGTGAAGAGCCTTATTGCGACCGCACGTGATTTTGTGCGGTCTGCACTAGGCCCACAGGGGTATTTTTATCCAGATTTTTAACTTAGTACAAATAGGTTATTTTCCATTTTTAGGTTAAGTAGATAGTTAGCATTGAACACTATGCTCGTCGGTTCGAATATTTTAGCTATTTTGAGTAATTTTAGCTGTGTTTCAACATTGAATCTTCAAGCTTAATTTAGCAATTAATTAAAATGAGTTTTTCTTCATCTATTCCTTTATTTTCTTCTCTAATTATGAGTAGCTAGACCCATAAGCTTGGGTTGTGGCTCAACCCTAGTATGGGCAATTGATGGGTCTTGTGTTTTAGGGCTTGATTGACTATGGGTGTTTGATATTTGGACTAATTTCATGTTTAATTATTGAATTAGTGGTTGCAAAAATTAGTTTGTGTTTAGTTGATTTTGGCTCTTCTTGAGAAAGAGAGCCTAAGTCTCTAAAATTGGTCCAACAAGGAATTGGGACGTACTCAAGAGATTGATAGCCCCAATTAAAGGGTTAAACCTAGAGATAGTAATACCCAACTTGAACCCTAATTGCTTGTGCAAATTTGCATACCCAATTGATCTTGAGAAAGACAATTCAGGAAAAATCACTCGAACTACCGAGAGGTAAAAAGTGAGTAGCATCGAGCAACGGTTATATCAGACTCCCTAAATGTGACAATCTAGCTTTAGACTCAAAATTCCGTCAATTGACCACCTAGGCAAAAGTCACTACCCTAATGTCTTTTTAGCCATTTGAACAACCCGTAATATTTTACTCTTAGCGTATTCTAGTTTAATTTAGCATAATGTAGTTGATAAAATTAGAAGCAAAACAAAAATACAAAAAAGTTTAGAAGTGCAATTTGGAACAGATACACGACTCTAAATTAGATAGATACCCGACACCAACTTCTAGCTCTCTTTGGAAATCAATCACGACCCTAAATCGGGTAAAAGCTGCTTCGACCCTCTCTCGCAACTCAATAGTAGTGCAGGGTAGGCCTCGATCAAGGAGTCGGTGGATTTTCTTGCCCACCAGGTTCGCCATTTGAGATCAAAGAGTTATCCTTCAGTTCGAGTGCAGTATCAGCCTGTCGAGGCAATTACTTGGGAGTCTGAGTCGGACATGATGAGTAGATATCCACAACTTTCACTATCCCAGGTACTTTTCTATGCCCGTTGGAGGACGAGCGATTGTTTTAGAGGTGGGGAATGTGATGACCCGATAGGTCATCTCGTATTTTAAAATCCAATTCCATGTTTTGAAGCCATAAATATCTTATTTTAGCATTCCTTAGCTTGCATGCATGCTCCGGGTGTTTCTCGAAAGGCTTATATGTTAACAACTGATAAAAATAAGAATTTTTGCCATAAAATTAATTTTAGTTGATTTCGGTCAACGTTTTGAGCAAACGCACCCAAATCCGTATTTTAACGGTCTTGATGGGTCTGTTTCGCAATTTGAGACTTGGGCATATGCTCTGAATCGAATTCCGAGGTCCCTAGCTTTAAAGTTTTAAAGTTTAATGATGAAAGTTTTAAAGTTTAATAATTTTAAAAATTTGATCGATATTTGGTCTTGTTGATTTTGGGTCCGTATTTTGGTTCTAAAGCCCGGTACATGACCATTATTATATTTATGACTTGTCTGGGAAATTTGGTGAGAAATGGAGGTTGTTTGACGTGATCAGACGTTCGGTTGTGAAAATAGAAGTTTTAAAGCTTTCTTGAAAATTTCATTTGTTTTGGTATTCAATTCATAGTTCTAGGTGTTATTTTAGTGATTTGATCGCACGAGCAAGCTCGTATGATGTTTTTGGACTTGTGTGCATTTTTGGTTTAGAGTCCCGAGGGCTCGAGTGAGTTTCAAATAGGCTACAGAGTGTTTTGGAACTTAGAAAAATCTTCTATTCGTGAACACGAAGAGTGGAATGGACTGGGGAAGGTTTTCTTCTTCGCGAACGTGAAAGCTAGGTCGCGAAAGCGGAATAATGGAGGTCTTACCCTTTGCGAGTGCATAGCTTTAAGGAATTGGGGCACGGCTAGTCATCTCTTCATCGGGAACACGAGAATGGGCACACGAGTGCGAAGGCCAGGGGGGAGTAGCCTTCACGAACGCGATGAGAGACTCGCGAATGCGAAAGTCACTCGGATTGCTGCTCTTCGTGAATGCATCATTGTTCATGCGAACGCGATGACCATTAACTCCTAGTGATAAAACAATCCCATTATGGGATATTTTCTATTCTTTGAAAATTTCAAAACTTGAAGACCTAGAGGCGATTTTTCCAAGAGATTTATTCACCAATTTGTTGGTAGGTGATTATAACCTACTTTCTTTCAATTACCCATTACATTTCATGAGATTTCAACGTAAAATATAGGATTTTCATGGTGGGAATAAGGGGTTTTGGAAGAATTCAAGATTTTTGTAAAATTGGAATTTAGATCTTGAATTGAGGTTGGATTTCAAAACAAATTACATAATCGGGCTCGGGAGTGAATGGGTAAATTGATTTTGGTCCGAAACCTGGGTTGTGACCAAGTTGGCCCGGGGTCGATTTTCGAATTTTTGGGGAAAAGTTTTGGAATTCTAAATTTATGCATTGTAATTGATTCCCTTATCTATATGTGATATTATTGAGTCAATTGTGGCTAGATACGAGTGGTTTGGAGGCAGATTCTAGAGAAAATGCCACGTAGAGATTTGAATTGACTGCGAAGTGAAGTAAGTGTTGTGTCTAACCTTGACTTGAGGGAATTAGGGACCCTCGGACTATGTGCAATGTGATTCTCATGTGACCAGCGTAGATGCGAGGTGAAGAGTGTTTATACACTGTTGAATTATCTTTTTTCCCCGATTTACCATTTTTCCTTAATTATTTCCTTTCCTGTCTTAATTGTTATATGATCTAAACACCTTCCATGATTAACTGCTACTTGTTAATCAATATCTTCTCATGTTAATGATGTTAGCTCTTTTCATAGTTTCAGCAATCCTTGCTATTTGCTTAAAATTGACTTGCCTGCACCTTCTAAATATAAATTGCTGGATTGGTCTTACTATGTAGTATTACTTATGTAGATTCTTATATTGTACAGGGTTTTCTTTTTGGTTCACTTTGACATTTATTGATCGTAAAGGTTTTGTGGTTTGAACAGTTTATTTGACTATGCATATTGAGTGTTTGGTACTAACATGGTGGGATCGGGCTGCATGCCGCAGAAAGTGTAATAAAGCTGGATTGATATGGTGGAATAACGGTGAATTCGTACTGTACAGTGGGATCGGATTGCACACGGTAGCAAGTGGAATATGGTAGGATTTATATACTGAAATAAGGGTAAATTATGATGCTGATATTGATATATGGTGGGATTCGGTTGCGCGCCGCAACATATACATATTATTTACTATTGTTGATATTGTTATAGTAAAATAAGGAAGGATTTTGTGTTGTCTGGTGAGATTGGGTTTTGCATCGCAAAAATCTATTTGTTCCATTTTTTTAGCTGCATTGGTTTTCGATATTTTTATTTTAACTGTTAAGGATTGGTAATTCTAGACAATACTGGTTTATTTGTCACGACCCCAAACCCGGTCGTGATGGCGCCCAACCCAACGGCTAGGCAAGCCCGACCAAAAGTGCTCTTAACCCGAGCTTAGAGCTCATAAACCATTTATTTTAAGTCATTAATAGTGAAGGAAACCAAAATAAATTGATAGTTATAAAAGTATCCCAAAAATCTCACAGAACGACATAACTTCCCAAAGACCTGGGGTCACGATTCAAGAGCCTCTATCAGAATATCAGAACAATACTGAAAATAAATCTACAAGTCTGAATGT
>MU728881.1:0-17069 GCA_026770625.1 Nicotiana glauca
TAGACTCTAATACTGATATAGAACATGAAACAACACAATAAGGGGGAAACGGGGTGGTAACTCACGTGACGACGGTTCGGGTCATCACAGCATGCTAGGGACAGAGAGGAGAGGGAGGCAAAGTGGTCTCGAGAATCGGGCCATTTTTCTGGTGCCCATGCCCCAGCTGCAGGTCGTCATGGTAGGGGTTATGTGGGTTGCCCTGTTCATTCAGCTCTTCCAGCAGCCAGATATTCTAGCTCCACCTAGGCCTCAGGATCCTTATTATGCACCTCCACTCTCTAGTGCGCCTCCTGCACGGGGTGCTTCTAGTGGTTAGTCCAGCAGACCTAGCTCGAGCCAATCACATCCGCCACATCCTCCCAGAGCTTGTTTTGAGTGTGGTGACATGCGCCACATGGTGAGAGATTGCCCCAGACTCAAGAGGGGTGCACCTTCGCAGACCCCTCAGCCACAACAGGCCTCACAAAGCTCTCAAGCTATGGTTCCAACAATAGCTACCACTCCACCGGCCCAGCCAGCCAGAGGTGGAGGTTGGGGAGGTAAAGGTCGCCCTCGAGGGGGAGGCCACACTAGATATTATGCCCTTCCAGGCCGTACTGAGGCCGCTGCCTCCAATTATGTCATCATAGGTACTATCTTGGTTTGTCACAGAGATGTATCGGTTTTATTCGATCCAGGCTCCACTTACTCTTATGTGTCTTCTTATTTTGCTTCGTATTTGGGGGTACCTCGGTATTCTTTGAGTTCCCCAGTTTATGTTTCTACTCTTGTGGAAGATTCTCTTGTTGTGGACCGCCTTTACCAGTCATGTTTGGTTATTCTTGGTGGTTTTAAGACCAGAGCTTTCTTATTATTGCTCAGTATGGTTGATTTTGATATTATTTTGGGCATGGACTGGTTGTCGCCCCATTATGCTATTCTTGATTGTCACGCCAAAACCGTGACGCTGGCCATGCCAGGTGTACCGCGTATTGAGTGGAGGGGTACCTTAGGTCACACTCCCAGTAGAGTTATTTCTTTCCTTAAGGCTCAGCGTATAGTTGAGAAAGGTTATGATGCGTACTTAGCTTATAAAAGAGATGCTAGTATGGATACTTCTTTTGTTGATTTAGTCCCCATAGTACGTGAATTCCCCGATGTATTTCTAGCTGACCTTTCGGGTATGCCACCTGATAGGGATATTGATTTTAGCATTGATCTGTCGCCGCGCACTCAACCCATTTCTATCCTTCCGTACCGTATGGCTCCTCCTGAGTTGAAGGAGCAATTGCAGGAACTACTTGTCGGCCCAGTGTATCGCCTTGGGGTGCTCCTGTGTTATTTGTGAAGAAGAAGGATGGTTCTATGTGCATGTGTATTGATTACCACTAGTTGAACAAGGTTACAGTAAAGAACCGTTATCCTTTGCCTCGTATTGATGATCTGTTTGACTAGCTTCAGGGCGCACGGGTGTTTTCTTAGATTGATTTGCACTCAGGTTACCATCAGTTGAAGATTCGGGAGCCAGATATCCCGAAGACTTCCTTTAGGACTCGGTATGGTCATTACGAGTTCCTTGTTATGTCTTTTGGGCTGGCCAATGCCCCAGCAACCTTCATGCATTTGATGCACAGTGAATTATGGCCATATCTTGACTCTTTTGTCATTGTCTTTATTGATGATATTCTGGTATATTCCCGGAGTCGGGAAGATCACGAGCAGCACCTGAGGACAGTGCTTCAGACTCTGAGAGAAAAGAGATTATATGCAAAGTTTTTAATATTTGAGTTTTGGATGGTTTCTGTGGCATTCTTGGGTCACGTGGTATCGAGTGAGGGCATTCAGGTGGATCCGAAGAAGGTAGAGGCTGTGCAGAGTTGGCCCAGACCATCCTCAGCTACAGAGATTCGCAGTTTCCTTGGCTTGGTGGGCTACTACCATCGTTTTGTGGAGGGGTTTTCATCGATTGCAGCCCCTATGACTAGATTGACCCAAAAGGGTGCTCTATTTCAGTGGACAGAGGAGTGTGAGGTGAGCTTTCAGAAGCTCAAGACAGCCCTGACTACAGCCCCAGTTTTGATATTGCTTACCAATTCGGGGTCTTATACTGTCTATTGTGATGCTTCGAGAGTTGGCCTTGTAGCGGTATTGATGCAGGACGGTAGGGTGATTGCCTACGCGTCCAGACAGTTGAAGATACATGAGAAGAACTATCATGTCCATGATCTTGAGTTAGCTGCCATTGTTCATGCCTTGAAGATCTGGTGTCATTAATTGTATGGTGTGCCTTATGAGATATATACTGATCACCGGAGTTTGCAGCATCTGTTCAAGTAGAAGGATCTTAATTTGCGTCAGAGGAGATGGCTAGAGTTGCTGAAGGATTATGACATCACTATCTTGTATCACTTGGGCAAGGCCAGTATGGTGGCCGATGCTTTGAGCCGACGGGCAGAGAGTTTAGGGAGTTTGGCTTATTTACATGCAGCATAGAGGCCTATGGCGATGGATGTTTAGGCGCTAGCCAACCAGTTTGTGGGGTTGAATCTTTCGGAGCCCAATCGGGTTCTAGCTTGTGTGGTCTCTCGGTCTTCCTTGTTTGATCGTATCAGGGAGCGATCGTATGATGACTCTCATTTGTTTGTCCTCAAGGACAAGGTGTTGCATGACGATGCTCGAGATGTGACTGTGAGCACGTGATTTTTTTCTCACATGAATTACTCCCATAAAAATCAAAACAAATTTGTTTGTTTTATTGTTTGAAGTCTTGTGCAATTTTGTAAATTTTTATGATATTTTCTATCATTGTTTATATTTATCTATGCTTGATTATTGTGTATAAATTGAAATATATATATATATATATATATATGATGCATTTGCTTTTATTTTTGCATTTTTCTTAAAGAAGTAAATTAATTGTTCTACAAAAAAATAAAAATCACAAAAATATGCATTTTAGTGTTTAATGCCCAAATTGTGTGTTTGATATTTAATTATTTTTGTGATAATTACTACTTAGAGTTCATTAGTATTTTGAGATAGTTCGGACAAGGATTAATTTAGGTTTGTATTTATTTTAATTAGAATTTTTAGAAAATAAAAAGAAAAGGAAAAGAATTGGAGGAAATCGGAATTGGGCCAAAATTCCCCAAACCCAAACCAAAAACCATTCCAAACCCACCCCAGAACCGACCCAGACCTGCCCCAAACCTGGTCCGTCTCCAGCCTTAACCAAACGACGCCGTTTCAGGCGTCTCAATCTGGACCTTTAAATTAATTTGATCCAATGGTCCACAGCTTTGCCCATAACCTATATCTGACCCCGACCTGTTATATCTGAAACCGATCCGGTGTCGAAGACAACCAAATGGTGTCGTTCCTATTAAATGAATAATCCAAGCCGTTGATCTCGTTTGATCGAACGGCCTGGATCCACTTCCCCTCCCCAGTATCTAATATTCGAAACACACTATCCCCCCCAGACCCCCCCTTCTCTTCCGTCTCTAACCCGATAGAGACCCCTGTATTCCACCGCCTTACACCGCCGCTGACCGCCCGCCGGAAATCACCTACGGCGGCGGTCAGTTACCAATGGATTCCAAATTTACATCATAGATTCCCCTCCTTCTCCTCTTTCCATACCCCCAAACCACACCCCTCGAATCACCCCAGAATCCGTCGAATATCGATTCTAAAACATAAACCCTAGCGCCGCCACAAGATTCCCCTGTGGCGGTGCCGCCCCCAAACCGTCCCAAATCAACACCCTATGATCCCCTCGCCCTCCTCTACCCTAAGCCCTAACCTATTTCCTTCGAATATGGCCCAGGCTACTCGAATCTCAAGTCAAAGGGTTCGAGTCTTAAAAGCCAAAATCCAAAATTTGAGGTTCCAGTTCCTCGTGAGGGTCGATACCGGTTTTATCACCAAAATAAGGGCTTTCACTTGTTCTTGACAAACAACAAGTGATCGACCTTCTTTGGTGATTTAAATCGAATAAGTCAGTCACAAGGTCAAGACGAATCGGTAAGTTCTTCTTTCTTTCTTGGTTCATGTTTGAGTGTTAGTTCAATTTTCATTCCTCCGCATCTCTCTTTCTTTTTCTCTGATTAGTTTTGGTCCGTTAAGTTTGGGCAATGAGATTGATTAGAATTTTTGATTTCATCCTTTGTTTGGCCAATTACTGTGATTTAATTAGGTCATTTTGATTTAATAACTTGGTTAATTCTCTGCATATTTGTGTTAATTAGTCGGTAACTTAGTTTAGGTTTTGAGTGTGGAAATCGTTTCATTATTTGTATTTTCCAGTTCTTCCTGATGCTTATAGAGTTTAGTTGGGTAGTTCATTGTTTGTGTTTCAGGTCATTATCGACCCGTTTGAAAAGAAGACAGCCCAGTTCAACTTGGGGCTTAGGCCATTGGGTCCTTTGACCCATTCTGGTTTTAAGGAGTAATTAGCAGAAGCTTAGGGGCCAACCTAGATAGTATTTAATATAAAAATAATTAAAGTAGTGGAAACTGCACTAATGCTGATTTTAAGGACTGAAATAGGCATTACTGATTAAATCAAAAGGCACTAGAGTAATGGGGAATTGAAAATTGAAAAGATAAGATTGATAGAGATGAGTGCACTAGCTCAGTGCCCATTTTAGAAGGTTGAAAATCAGAGGGGTTGGGGGGAGGGGGAAGATAGATATAAAAATACATTGAAAGACACAAAGAGAGATAGTTTTTGGGGACTCTGAAAAAAAAAAGAACAAGTCTAAGAGAGAATAGAGAATTAGTAAGAGAATACGGAATCTGAAGTTGAAGAATTCACAAAGAGAGAAAAAGGATTCTGAAAAAGAGAGCTTGAGAGAGTCTTGAAGTATTCTAAAAATTGAGAGAACATGGAGAGGTTTTGAAAAGATTAAGAAATACAGAATTAGAGAGCAGGAAAAAATACGGAAAGGAAAGAACTGAAACTAAAAGTTATTGTTCGATTGAAAAATTCTGCAATTCTTAACATCTTCACTGTGACATAATTTTTGAACAATTGAGAGTTAAAATAAGCTAAAATTCTGCTTAGCATTCAAGGGTTTGGATTCAGGTTCTGGTTGTATTTTGATCTTGAGCTTTATGTGCTACTGTTGTGGATTCAAAACTGTCTTAAAGTGATGATTTCTGGGCTGTTTTGATGCTGAACACTTTCCTGTTGCTGCTCTATTGCTGATCTTCCATTTTTCTGTGTTGCTTTTCAAATTCTAGGTACTCCTTTGGTCTCAAATAATCTGTGAGGAATCAATGTATGATTGAATCAGAAGATAAATGATGAAATGCTATTTGATTTACCCTTTGAAATTTCCCTATTCTATTTTCAGCATTTGTAAATAATAGGATTATTTGGATTGATTGTAACTAGACTATTCAGACTGTTTTCAGCATATTATGAGTATTTTGTCTAGTAATGTTAGTCTAAATTTATTGCTTTAAGGCCGGTTGTCATGACAAATGTTAGTAGTGTTAGTAGGTTAACTATGATTAAGAATTATTATTAGTAGGTCTAACAAACATGCAAAGGGCTCTATGCCTCAGTTTCTTTTCAATTTTAGCAGTTTTGTTTTGCAATCAGAGGACCAACATTTCAGTATATTAAGTTTTTGGGTTTGATGCCTTAGTATAAACGTTAATCACTTTAGTTAAATCATTGAATTCTATAAATGCTTGTATTGATTCGTTAGCTTAAACATGATCTGAATCTGAAATTTGAATTTAAAATTAGCAGTTGTTTATTTGAATGGATCTAAATTATTCGTTTTGTTACAAAAATTATTAAGCCTAGTTTTGAAATAAATTCAGTGGTTTGAAACCAAGCTGAGGCCCAGCATTGGGCAGCCTTGTATGAGGCTGAATGAATTTTCATTCTTTTTGGGCCATTTCTTAAGCCCAATATGCTGAAGCCCTTATTGAAGCCATTGTTTTAAATTTATAAAGCAAGTTTTGGGCCTTTCAAGTTAAGTAACAAATTTGAATTAAGAGGCCTTCAATAATGAAGATCCTCTTGTTTAAATTTGGACTTGATCTTGAGGTCCGAATTTCCTTGAATGCTTTTAATAGTAGTTAATGTATAATGCTAATTGACTAAATTTTGTAGAGACAATCCTCAATAGAAAATATTAGTTCATCTTTAGGATGCCCTTTTAAAATAAATTGTCATCTTTAGGATGCCCTTTTAAAATAAATTGAGGTGTGCCGCGCCAAACAAAATTCACAAATTGCGTGGCCCTCATTAATTATATTCAAAATCCTTGGAAATCGGGTAGGCCATTTAACAAATTTCCATGGCTTCCTATAAAGTTAACAATGTGTTAGTAGCTTTAGGCGCGTTATTTAATAATACTACCTTCCTAAACTTAGGTGTGTATTTCATGTGACCCAAATCCAAATCCTAAAACGTTGAATAAAATGTGTTTCGGATTGCGGGTGTATTTCATGTGTTGTGATCCAAAGACATATTTTAAATGACGTTCAATTTTCTTTAAAATTAATTAAAAGGGGTTAATAGTTTAAAATAGCATCATAGGTTAAAACATGTGTTAAAATCAGGTAATAGGCCAATTATGATAGTTTAAGCGACCGTGCTAGAACCACGGAATCCGGGGGTGCCTAACACCTTCCCTCGGGTTAACAGAATTCCTTAGTCAGAATTTCTGGTTCGCAGACTTCACTTGGAAAGTCAAAAATTTCCTCGATTTGGGATTCAAAATAAACCGGTTACTTGGGAAGCCAAATAAATTATCCCAAGTGGCGACTCGGATAAATAATCCCATTTCGAATAATGTCACTTTAATTGGAAAAACTCTCTATATACTACCCTTTGGGGTGGTGTGTAAAAAAGGAGGTGTGACAGCTTTGGCGACTCCGTTGGGGAAGAGAACCCAGAACACTGGTTCATGGTTCAAGAATTCGAGTTTGGAATAATTGTTGTATTTGGCTTATTTATTATCTGATTTTTATTACATATTTGGCTTAAAGGTTCTAAATGTTGCTTTTACCGCTTTGATATCCTGTGAACTGTATATAAACTGCTACGAAACCCATCTTCTCTCTGAGTCTTCTAAATCATGAAGAAGGGTGCACTTTGTGTGACTTCTTTTCTGTTTAGGGTCCAATCCCATTTTAGAACGAGGTTCGGATAAGTTGCTAAGCCGGCGGAGCTTCTATATCCCCGGTACGCTGCCCTCCCTCGACTCGAGTTGTCCACTCGGGTAAGCCAGGTATAGAACAATAAACCTAGGTTTTTAAACCTAGAAAAACAAAGCCTCATGCCGGATCCATAGTAGGAACGTTTGTTTGCATCGTGTACATATGACTTTGGAGACTCAACACAGGGGTTGGGTCTGTCTAGGACAGGTGTACCTGAAATATAAAGACCAATATGATGCATCTTACTTATTACTTCTGCATTCATTTGCTTCGGATTTGCATGTTGACCGGCTTATAAGGAAAATTTAGGGAAAAGTTAATGAGATGGTTGAGAGGGATAAATGCCTGCTTTGAAAATCCAATGTCCAAATAGTGCCGAAACTCTGCCAAATTTTGAAAAATGAAAAAAAGGGAATAAATGGAAAATGAAAAAAATTTGTTTTCAAAAAATAATTTATTTTTTTTGCTGATGAAACGAAAAAAAAAGAATTTTTTTTTTAAAATGGTTTATTTATTTGCCAATAAAAAAAGAAGGATTGCATCTTGTTTCCAAAATAGATTGTTTTATCTGCCCGAACTACGTAAGTTTGATTCTCACAAGGTGTGGGATACGTAGGCAACCCTCATCGGGTCCAACTTCCTTTTTGAAAAATAGTCTAAAAAGAACAAAAATTTTGTTTTTATTTGAGAATAATTAAGGTGATGCATTCCTTGTCAAAAATAGCCGAATATCCCTAAAAGGGCACCGAAAGGCTCCTTTTGCAAGAACAACCACCTTTGGTCATTTTTTAAGGTTTTGGCCGGTTAACCAACACAGCCTTAAAATCTTCGTACTCGAGGTGCTGAAAGGCCGTATCAGCAAAACCGGGTCATGATTTTTCTTAAATATAATATTTTGAAAAATGGTCATCTTTTTAGAGTCATTAAATCACCTTAATAAATGTGGATGAAGAGCACGATTGAAATTGAACCCTCGATAGTCCTTAAAGAGATCCCCTTGAAGCTCCATATGTAGTGGAATGACCTAGGCAAGGATAGTGGAGAGACTGTGGTAAATGTTCTGGGCGGTCTCGTTGGGTTGTTAAACATCAAGCCGAGGTAGGATATTATTGAAGCATTGATACCTTTTTGGGACTCAACTCGCAACGTGTTCCAGTTCTCAGATTTTGAGCTCACGCCGACCTTAGAGGAGATGGCAGGTTATGCAGGCCTCAACGGAAACCTGAGGGGTTAATATCCTTTGTCACCAAGACTGGTATCTCCACACCGATTTTTGGATTTACTGAGTATTAGTCGTGATGTTCAGAACGAGGAATTATCTAAAGGATGTTGTACTCTTAGGCTCTTGTATCAACATTATGGTAATCCTCGGGGTTTTGAAGAGCCGAATCTTGGGCTGACCCATGCCGGAAATAGAAACAAATGGGAAGCAAGGTGAGGTTTGGCATTCATAGCATCATTCTTGGGGGTTGTGATATGTCCGCGCAAAGATGCTAAGATAGAAATGGGCCTCGTAGGGATGATCGATGTGGCAATCAAGAAGGCCAACAGCACGGTGGTTCCCCTAATCTTGTCTGAAATCTACTGAGCCTTGACTATCTGCAGGGAAGGAGGAAAATTCTTCCAAGATTGCAATCTGTTACTCCAACTGTGGATGCAAGAACACCTCTGCCATCGAGTGGGATTTATGAATTCTGGTTTTACCGGGTTAAGTTGCATTGTAAAGTTTGAACAACGAATAACGGTTGTTGGATTTCTAGAAGGTACTGAAGCTTGGCTTGAGCAACTGAGATCCTTAACGTCCGATAAAATTGAATGGGCATTTGGGTGGCTTCCCGTCACTGAAGCAGTGTACATGTCGGCTGGAGAGTGATGTATTCTCTTAATGGGCATCCGGAGTATCCATCCATATGCTCCCCATCGGGTATTGTGACAATTGAGAAGGTTTCAATTCGTCCCCAATGATGAAGACCTGAGCGAACAAGTCATTGAGTTAGGTCCCAGAGCTGCATTTCCAGAAGATAGAATTCGCAAGTTATGGAATGAATGTAGATTTCTCGAGCCCAGAACCATGGTCCGAGATTTAGCTAGAGGCGAAGTGGATCCAAAGTATAATGTCTGATTCGGAAAAAGATTCCAGATTCCCCAAAGACCTGCTAAGAGAGCCCATGTCCAGCAATTTACTGATGACTCATGAGAACAATGGGGTTGGCTGGCAAAAGGAGAAACCTACAGGGCCGAAATAAGCAAACTAGAAAGACAAGTGATGGACCTGCAATTTGAAAATGGCGTGCAAGCTGCTGCAGACGAGGGGGAAAAGAAAAGATTGACTCAAGAAAATGAGGCTCTCAAGGCTCAAATTCGGAAGTTGAAAATAACTGTCAGGAAGCCAGAAAGAAGTAGGGCGGACAAGAAACTCATAAATGATCTACAAAAGAAAGCCCTCGAGTGTCAAGAAGACTTGGAGAAATATGAATCTAATCTAGTAAAAATCCAAGTAAAATGGGCAAAAAAGGCAGAAGACCAGGCACGGTTTGTGCAACAAACAAGAAGGGATTATGACTTATCCATCACTATCCTAAGAAAAAGAACATCCACTCTCGAAGATGAGGTAGTCATACAGGCTAGAGATTTCAAAGCGGATAGGGATCACTGTTACGATCCGATGGCCAAAATGGAGGAAGAAATGCATAAGCTACAAAATTAGCTCCTCGACAACTCCCAAGTGCTAGAAACCCAGAATCGGCATATAGGGCGATTGCTTCAGGAAAAAGTCAGAATCAGAGAAAGGATCGAAGCCATTGCGCGCTACATTACCAGGAAGTGCCGAGCATGCGAGGACATGACCCGTACTACCTTTTTTCCTGCAGTAATGACTTTTGTCCGCCAGATTATGGGAGATTTGGAAAGGCTTCAAAGGGATCTTGCACATCGGCCCGCGGCAAGACCAAATGATGTCCCGCGGGCCACAGGGATTCTAGAAGCATTAATGTATTCATGATTTTTGAGTCTGTACTATTTGGTTTTTGAAAGTTTGACAATTGATTTAAAGTTGGTTAGTTCTTTAAGTCAAGTATTTTCACTTGCTCATGTTGTTCGAGTTTCGAGTGTGTTCTTTAAGTCAATTATTTTCATTTACTCAAAGTCTGTTTTTTGAGTTTTTAGTGTTTCAAATCATTGTAATCAAAGAAGTTGCTGGATATTAAAATTGAAAAAAAAATCTCAAAAATTTTGTTACATCTTTATCGGCCAGAACTACGCGCGGTCTGATTCATGCGGGGTCATGATACGTAGGCAATCTCCATAAGATTCGACCACCACTAAAAGAAGAAAAGAAAAGGGGAAAATGAAAAATAAATAAATGAGGATAAATTAGAAGGAGAGGAACAATTAGGAGAGGCCGGGATGACGCATGCGACCGATCAAAAAGCATAATAGGAACTGTTAACTGCTTAGGTGCATTTATTCCCCAAATGTGCGGATACCAATATGTTAAATGCCGTAACGCTATCGTGATAGTTTCATTTTGTCATATCATTCCAGAAAGGTGGTTGGTTTGTGGGTTTTAAAATAACTTTTCCCTACAACACAAAGGCAAAAGGCAATGGCAGAGAACAACAGAACTGAGTGGGTTGATACCGATTACCAAAAGCAGTTGGTTGAACCAGACACAAGCTTGGCGGATGAGGCCAGGATATTAAGACAACACATATCAAACATGTATCAGGCTTGGATGGTTGGGAAGACACCACTACCGCCACCACCTGCTTTCTCAGATGTTTTCCTTACCCAAACTTTGGCATCTCCCAATCACCCCAGTACATCCACCACTCTTCCTCTAAATTCTGAGAAGATGAAGAACACAGAACAGGCCTTAAAGAAAGTGCAAGGAATGGGAGGCCAAGGCAGCATGTCTTACCAAGAGTCGTGTACACTCCCTGACGTCTGCCTGCTCGCAAGGTTTAAAGTACCAAAATTTGGCTTGAATGAGGAGTGTGAAGATACGGTAGTCCATCTGAGGGAATATTGCAAGGAAATGAGGAATGTTGGCGAGAAAGACGATTTGCTAATGGCATACTTCAGTAAAAGCTTGACTGGGGCAGCCTTGGAATGGTATAATCGTCAAGATGTCGGTAAGTGGCATACATGGGATGACATGGCTCAGGTATTTGTGAGACACTTTCAGAATAATACAGACATTGTCCCGGATCACTTCGCCATATCTCAGATAGAAAAGAAACCTAAAGAAAGTTTTAGGAAGTTCTGGCTCAGATGGAGTGAACAAGTTGCTCAGGATAATCTTCCCATGGAAAGAAAAGATGTTGTAGAGCCTCGCCAACGACAAAGTCCAATGGTCGTCCTTGCCAAACGCCCACAGCCTCCGTATCGACCCCGTGGATATCCTTTTAATTCTCCCGACCACTACTTCTCTCCACAAAACCCCCTAAATTGTACATCACTTCCCAGATACCCTGTCCAGGTTGCACCACCATATGCTCCACATCCACGAGGCCCGCGATGGTCTGCACCACTGCCACAAATGTCTCATCAAGCGTATCAACCACCTGCCCGCAAAATATTCCAACCGAGGCCAGAGTATAAAATAAAAAGACTACTAGAAAAAGAGAATGCTTTTGGAGAATCTTATGCAAGTTTGTTTGAAAAGCTAAAGCGTTCTAGCCTGATTGAGCCGCTCCTCGGTTATACTCCAGACCCACATGCAAAAGGTTTTGATCCTACTGTATGATGCATGTACCACTCTAATGTCCAAGGGTATAGCATAGAGAATTGTCGTTCTTTGAAGAAGGAAATAGGAAGAATGATTCACGAAGGGGTAATTGTGATTAACGACAGTAACAAAGAGCATGCGAATCCTCTTGGGGATGTATTGACTAACGCTGATGGTATTGAAGTGGGTAATGGTCTTGGAAATATTGATGCAGAAGTCAGTGGCTAAGATATTGAGTTTGGTGATTGGAAAGATGCTCCATTTCTTGGTCAACCGGAGAGGAGTTTTTGGTGGCTTATTTTGTTGTCATTTCTGTTGTCCGGGTTATTTCAGGGTTGTAACCCGGATATTGTCTTGTGACTCAAACCCTTCTATCCTTTCATTTTGCCTGGTTTGTTTAGTCATCGTAACTCGTTTAGTACTGTCTAGGTTTGTTCTGAGGGTTATACTCCAGTTTATTGTGCTTGTTTTGTTGTACAAACTCTTTCCCTGCCTGTCTAATGCAATTCTCTATTTTCTGCCATTTCTAGTCATTTTTTTTAGTTCTCTCCTCTTTATAGTTCTTTTCATGCTGGTTCTGGTGACCTGACATGCACGCATAGTTCTAGGCCTAATCTTAAAGGTTAATCATGAAGCAATTGGGAAGATGATAGGGGCACTTAAGGGAAATAAGAACAGATTGAGATCATTTGAAGCCCGAACCATGTGAAACTGGGGCTGATAGAATATAAAGAAACCTTATGTTTCATGCCGCATCAGTTAAAAATTAAGGACAAGTTTGCCCAAAAATTGGCAAGATAATAAGGGTAAGAGCGTTGTCCAATAGTGCTTTAAAATTGACAAATAGAAAGGGCGAATGTATGGATATGGTTATCAAGTCTGGCACAAGCAGAAGATGTTACGAGTGTTTGATTAATTGTATTTTTTGTACTTGGTATATTTTGAAGATTGGAATGACAAAGGCATTTTGTTCTACTACCTAAACACTTTATCCTTCGTTACCCCTTTTTTGAGCCTTATTTGCTTTCTTTCATACCTCTCTTTCGGAATCAGTAGCAAAGATTAGAAACACAAGCATGAAAGATAAGGGAAAAGAGAAAGATGAGGAAAAAGAAAAAGATAAGAAAAAGAAAAAAATAAAACATCAAAAACAACAAAACAACAAAAGAAAAAAGATAAAAAGGAGAAAAAAAAGGGATGATAAAAGAAAAAGAAAAATAAAAAGAAAAAGAAAAAATAATAATAAGTGAAAAGGATAACTATAACAACAAGGAATCTGGGATGAACTACGTTTGACATGATTCCTTTTAAGGATACGTAGGTAGCTTCACGGCTCGATCATAGGGAAACAAAACTCGCAGGATCCCCAAACAAGAAACCTGGGGCAGAAGTTGTGTTTGTGATGAGAAATTTGGTTCCAAAAGTTGTAATTCTAACCCGTTGGATTTGGTTTGAACTTTTTGATACCCTTTTCTTTCTAACCCTATCCAAAATCCTACGTTACGATCCAAAGAAAGACCTTCCTATCAGTCTTCGAGAGATGCCAAGTCAAGCAAGTAAAAGGTGAATCACATCAGGGGCAACACTTCGGTCCAAACAAGGAAAATGAAAAATGAGAGAGTTTTATTGGTGAAAACCCTCACGGGCACCTTGAGGCGACTGTAAGTTGAGAGAAAGACTAAAATGAGAGAGGCTTGATAGTGAAAACCCTTCGGATATTGTGAAAGATGATTAACGACGGAGAATCAAAGCCCAGTTTCATGGTTTAAGGGTAACACAAGGGCTGAACATCAGAATTGCTTGACATAATAGGCCACATGTGCATGTCATGGCCATTAGAGTTGGCATCCACGTCTGATAGGTTTCTAATTTATAGTTTTTCTTGTTAGGAATCATCTCTTTCCATTGTCCTTTACTCTGTTCCTTTTATCTTGTTCATTTCCTCTTCCTGAGTCTGTTTGGTCAGAACAAAGTGAGAAATGACTTCAAAATTTGCCATCAGCTTTCTAATTGCACAAGATGAGATTTGGCTAGTACATCAAAATACATAAGTCAGGAAAGAACAACTAGCGCACTGAGTTGGTAATAATCAACATGCTTTGGGATCCCTGCAAAATACAAGGGTTTGGTACATACCAGTTCATGGGGAATGCAACAGATGGAGGATGTTGGATGAACGGATCAAAGGTATATTCTGTGATAAGATGGACGAAAAGGTTGGACCAGCGACAAAAAAGATATTCCAAGCAGAAATCAAAGGTTATAGGCCTCAAGGCCAATGCCAGTGGTTTAAATCAAGAAAGAGCGAAATGCGCGCTGAAGTTAGTAACAATCAATATACTTTGGGGATCAGATGAAACACAAAGGGTTGGTGGATATCGGTCCAGGGGCAATTCAACAAATCAAAGATATTCGGGTGCAAACGAAGTGAGGTATTTTCTGGGTTAAGGGTTATAAAGGAAGGGCCTAGTCAAGGAACTAGCAGGGTATTCGAGTGGAAATCAGTTGTCATGGAAGATTTTGGGGGTCATATAAGAAGATTAGAAGTGAAAAACAATAGTTAGGAATCCTGCAATTAAGGACCAGAGAAGGTCGGAAATTTTCAACCAAGGCAGTCAAACAAAATGGAGTACGGAAAGGAGCAAAGAAAAAACCATCTCCAGCAAGAGCATCAAAACCAACCACCGTATTTTAAACTAATGAGATTTTTCTTTGACTAAAACAGGGGCAAAAAATCTCGTTTGTTTCGGAGGAACCCACTGTAAGGAAAGGCAAACACCAAACAGAATAGGGAAGGCAACTCAAGTTTCAAGGGAGAGCAAGACAACTCAAGTTTTAAAGGGAAAGCAGTTTCGAAGAAAGACAATTTAAGTTTCAAGGGAAAATGGTTCAAGATGCAAGGGAAAACAATGTCAAGTAACAAAAGAAGACCTTTTAAGTTTTGAAGTCAGGAGCCCGCCTGGAGAACAGAGGCGTACCTTTTAAGTTTTGAAGTCAGGAGCTCGCCTGGAGAACAGAGGCGTACCTTTTAAGTTCTAAAGTCAGGAGCCCGCCTGGAGAACGAAGGCGTACCTTTAAAAGTTTTGAAGTCAGGAGCCCGCCTGGAGAACAGAGGCGCACCTTTAAAGTTTTGAAGTCAGGAACCCGCCTGGATAATAGAGGCGTACCTTTAAAGTTTTAAAGTTAGGAGCCCGCATGGAGAATGGAGGCGTACCTTTAAAGTTTTGAAGTCAGGAGCCCGCATGGAGAACAGAGGCGTACCTTTCAAGTCAAAGAAGTTAGGAGCTCGCCTGGAGAACAGAGGTGTACCTTTTAAAGTTTTAAAGTTAGGAGCCCGCCTGGAGAACAGAGGTGTACATTTTAAAGTTTTAAAGTTAGGAGCCCGCTTGGAGAAAAGAGGTGTACCTTTTAAGTTTTGAAGTCAGGAGCCCGCCTGGCGAACAAAGGTGTACAGTCAGGAGCCCGCCTGGAGAATAGAGGAACACATTTTAAGTTTTGAAGTCAGGAGCCCGCCTGGAGAATAGAGGAAGACAACAATGATCAGAGAAAGACGTTTAAAGAATTAGCAATCAAGTACCCACCTGAAGAACGGGGAGAACATCGCAAGAATTCGATGCAAGGAAGCAACAAAAGAATTGCTGTAGGGAAATACAAGTCGACAAAGCAACAAAGGTCGCAGAACAAGTCCAAGAATAAGTCTTTGTAATTCGTAGGCTATAGTTCAATCTAGTTTCTTTATTTTTCTTTTAGCATGGTGTAATAAGGGGGTCAGCAAGTAGCAGCAACATCAGCAACAGTAATCACAGCTTCATGGTAGTCCCAGCTACCAAAACTTCCCGAACTACATTGACCTGATTCCTTTTTAGCCAAGGATATGTAGGAAACCTTTTGAAGCAAAGGTTCGGTCAAAATCTTTCAAAAAATGGTTCACACGGAGTACTCAAACAGAGGTGTACATTTTAAAGTTTTGAAGTCAGGAGCCCGCCTGGAGAACAGAGGTATACATTTTAAAGTTTTGAAGTCAGGAGCCCGCCTGGAGAACAGAGGAACACATTTTAAGTTTTGAAGTCAGGAGCCCGCCTGGAGAATAGAGGAAGACAACAATGATCAGAGAAATACGTTTAAAGAATTAGCAGTCAAGTACCCACCTGAAGAATGGGGAGAACATCGCAAGAATTCGGTGCAAGGCAGCAACAAAAGAATTGCTGTAGGGAAATACAAGTCGACAAGGCAACAATGATTGCAGAACAAGTCCAAGAATAAGTCTTTGTAATTCGTAGGCTATAGTTCAATCTAGTTTCTTTATTTTTCTTTTAGCATGGTGTAATAAGGGGGTCGGCAAGTAGCAGCAGCATCAGCAATAGTAAACACAGCTTATTGGTAGTCCCAACTACCAAAACTTCTCGAACTACATTGATCTGATTCCTTTTTAGCCAAGGATATGTAGGAAACCTTTGAAGCAAATGTTCGGTCAAAATCTTTCAAAAAATGGTTCACACGGAGTATTCAAATGGGCAAAAATCGCTCGTATCCGCTCACTTTGTCTTTGCACGAAAACTCTTTGTGTTTACGGGCAAAGAGGGGCAGCTGTGAGCACGTAAGTTTTGCCTCACATGAATTACTCCCATAAAAATCAAAACAAATTTGTTTGTTTTATTGTTTGAAGTCTTGTGCAATTTTGTGAATTTTCATGATATTTTCTATCATTGTTTAAATTTATCTATGCTTGATTATTGTGTATAAATTAACGAAAATTTAAAATATATATATATATATATATATATATATATATATATATATATATATATATATATGTTTGTTGCACTTCCTCCTGAGTCATTCTGTCATATTTGCAGTAGTCCTCTAAAAATATCCACCTTCGGAACGTCAATTATTTTTGTCAATGCAAAAACTAGTCTCAATGCAATAGGGGCTGCATGCTGTGCAAGTTGTCAGTTTCAGGTTCTTCCCGAGGACCCCTCATCTCTGGACCACTTCATTTCTCTCTTGCCACCATCAATGGTTTCCCAACCAGAGGATCGTGATCATCTAAGTCTGTCACGACCCCAAACCCGGTCGTGATGGTGCCCAACACTAATGCTAGGCAAGCCCGACCATTCACTCTCTCTCAACCGAGCATGAAGCTCAAAATCAATTAATTAAATACTTA
>MU728882.1:0-17944 GCA_026770625.1 Nicotiana glauca
AACTAAACTAGCTTCACAATGGCAACCTCATTGCATCTTCTTTCAATGAGATTCCTGGATACCCACAAGCAACAAAAATAATACACATCCCCAATATAATGAACCAAAGTACATTTTCCCTACTCTTTGACTTGGCTAATTGACTCTTCCACTTCTTTTCCTTCTCTTTCATCTTCTCCATATCATATTGCAATTTCACCAACTGAACCTCAATCTTCTTCATCTTGTCATCTTCTATGCTGCTTTCAACCTTTAGAGTAGTCCTCGACTTGGAAAGATTTTCAAAGCCTTNTTTCAGAATCCTTCCAAAGCCAAAAACCACAAGAACGAGAACCCTAAGATGATTAACAAAAGAAAATTAATGAATGATAATTTATCACAACTCAATCAGTGAAACAATTTTAAGAATCATTTACCCCACAGTATGGATAAACCCAATATCTTCTTCCTGGGTTTCGAGGGGTCCAAGCTGTTAACAAAGGCAGCACACAGCCATGGTTGCATCGAATTTCTCCACTTGACTCATTTTCTTCCTCTTCCGTGCAAATCCTTGTCAAATTCAATCCTTTTGAAGGCATTGGAACAACTACAACACAACAAGATAACACCAAAGTCAGATAATTTACAATTGCTTTCAAAAATCGGATCATTCAATTTTAGGACAAAGTCATAACAATACTATTTAGGGTTTTTAGGAATGAGAAATGATAACCTTTGCCTTCAAATATTGAAACTTCAAAAGGGAAATTTGATGGATTTTCGACAGAAATTAGAAGAAGAAGAAATTAGGGCTCTTCAATGGGTTTTGGTAAATATTTGGGGAAGATGAGATTTTACGTTGGTTGGGTTATATTAACGTTAAATAATTACGTTTTTATTTTTTTTGGGGGGCTGTTTTCAACGATTAAAAGATAAATGACGCGCTCACTTTAGTTGTCAAACACGCGCAGCTGGCCAGGTTGTGAGAGGAAGTAACTAAATACATTACGTTAAACAATCGTGGGGTGTTAGGACACCCGTAAAGTTAAGGTATGTAAATGACTTTTCAGGACAAGTTGAATGGGGTATTTATGCATTATCTCAAAAATTTAAGAAGTAATTTACTAAAAAAGGTAAATAATACATTCCTAAAATTCCTTAAAAAAGTCATAGGATCCTAGAGTTATTTACATTAGAATTATATTATTAGTTGGCTTACTTTTCTATTTACAGACAAGAGAGGTTGCTCTGATGGCAAGCAACTCCAATTCCAACCAAGAGGTTGTGAGTTCGAGTATCCACGGATTGTTGTTGTTGTTATTACTTTTCTATTTACGTAAGTCTGAAACTTTGGGAATATTTTTAAACATTTCTTCTCAAATCCTTATACAATTTAATAATTGTCTATAAATTGCATAATGAATATATCTTTTCTTATGTAAAAGTTAATTTTAAAGTACTAAATATTACATAAACTAATACAAAAAGTATTATATATATAATTGAAATAAGAAAATAATTTATATAAGGTCAAATCTTAATAAAGAGATATTTGAACTTCATACATTGTTCAAATAAGTAATACTTATCTAATAACAAAAATTTCGATAATTTAAAATTTCTGAATATTAAAAAAATAAACAACAACAACAATAACGACCCAGTATAATCCCACTTAGTGGGGTCTGGGGATGGTAGTGTGTACGCAGACCTTACCCCTACCGTAAGGTAGAGAGGCTGTTTCCAAATAGACCCCCGGCATCCTTCCCTCCAAGAACTTCCCACCTTGCTCTTGGGGAGACTCGAACTCACAACCTCTCGGTTGGAAGTGGGGGTTGCTTACCATCAGAGCAACCCCTCTTGTCTAATATAAATTCTCTACTGGCAAAGATAAATAATGGAGTTTCAGTACAATATATGATATGCTGGAAGTTCATACACAGAAGCTTCAATCTCCAATATATTATACTGAAACTTTCGGTGTGTTGGACAAGCATAATATGCTGGAAGTTCATACACAGACACACCAATCTCAAGTATATTATGATGAAACTTTCAATGATGCAGCAAAATAATGGCTATTTTTCAATAATTTTACAAACGTTGGTTATTTTTTAGTGACCAGTCCGAAAGCTGGTTAGCCGTGCTATTTTTACAAATAACTCAATTGTTGTACCCAAAAGAAGCCCATGTAAACACAGTAAAAGAAAATTGTAAAAATAGCACATGCTAGTCAGCTTTCGGATTAGTCATTCAAAAATAGCTAGCAAAGTCATTGAAAAATAATCACTATTTTGCTATAATATAGAAAGTTCCAGCATAATATACTGTAATTTCAGTATATTATACTGAAGTATTTTTACGGATTTTGAATAATATTTTTGTTCAAATTTATTTTTACATAAAAAATTACTAAATTTTAATTATTTTTGAAACTTGGCTATTTATAAATGAGCAAACCTCCTATTTTTTTAATCGGAAAAGGGCATGATATATCCCTCTACTTTGTTTTATTGTTCAATCTTATCCCCCGTTATACTTCCCGTCCAAATTTATCCCTGTCGTCCATCAAAGTTCTATATTTGCCCCTATTTTAATGGCAGGAACACGTGGCACATTCTGAATACGAAAAGGGGCATGATATATCCATATACTTTATTTTATTGTTCAATCCTATCCCTCGTTATACTTCCGTCCAAGTTTACCCATGCCCTCCATCAAAGTTCTATATTTGCCCATATTTTAACGGCCGAGACACATGACATATTTTGGAAGAAAGAACCATTACAAAAACAAAAAAACTCCAAACCGCCCTAGAACCCATGACCCGCATGCTCGTTTTTCCTCTCTTAATTTTTTTCCAAACTTCTCTTAAATAAAAACTTTTAATCCGTGTAAGAGATTATCTTAGTCTGACAAAGAGACGAGATTCAAAGACACAATTTTCGGCATCGGCGTGACTTCGTGAATGGTCTTGAGTACTTGGGCTAGAAATTACTTCACCAGCTTCATTGAACTGTTTGAAATTGGACCCAACCTCCTATCGTTGTTTTGAGATCGCCGAAAAAAGAATTCTATCAAGCCCGTATGAAGTTTTAAATTTTCTGCCACACCTATTTTATTTTTTTCTTAAATCATTGAGATTGAAAGAAAATACATATGCAAGGAATTGTGGTCGATTTCGAGCAGTTTTGTTTTCAAATGTGGAGTTTCATTCAGTGATAACAAGAGGAAGAAAAAAATGTAAGGGAGTGAGGAGTAAGAAAATAGAAGTAAAGAAAAAAATGACAGGCAACAAGCAAAGAGATGACAGAACCTTGTGTCTTTGAACCTCATCTCTTTGTCAGACTAAGATAATCTCTTACACGGATTAAAAGTTTTTATTTAAGAGATGTTTGGAAAAAAATTAAGAGACGAAAAAACAAGCATGCGAGTTATGGGTTCTAGGGCGGTTTGGAATTTTTTTGTTTTTGTACTGGTTCTTTCTCCTTAAATATGCCACGTGTCCCAGCCGTTAAAATATGGGCAAATATAGAACTTTGAGGGAGGGTATGAGTAAATTTGGACGGAAAGTATAACGAGAGATATGATTAAATAATAAAATAAAGTATAGGAATATATTAGGCCATTTTCTATATTCAGAATGTAACATGTGTTCCGCCGGTTAAAATAGGGATAAATATAAAATTTTAGACGGCAGGGCCACTTTTCCGTTTTTTAATTTATCCCGAAAATGACGAAGGCGTGGATTGCAGGAAGAGGCGTTCCTCTTCCTATTGTGTATCAACAACCGGTGACGCATTAGGAATTTCTGATTCTTGTCAATCTTCAATTCTCATCAGTTCTACTCCGACTATGGCTAAACCAGCAGATACCGCCGCAACTGCCACCACTGCGACACCTCAATCACAACAAACAGTAAACGATTCGCTGCAGAATGCAACCAAACAGTCGGAATTTCAGCAACCACCAACACATTCCCAGGATGACTCAATTGCCAATCTCCGCAAACTCACCGACTCCCTCTCAGCATTCCAACGCTGCTTCGCTGACCTATATCAACACATTGATTCCATTCGAACCGTAATCGACTCTATGCTTCCCCCACTTACTACTAATACTACTCCTTTACCCACGTCATTACCGCCACCAGCCCCAGCCGCAGAGCCAGAACCATCTTGGGAATCTGATCCCTCTGAAGAAGGAGAAGGAGAAGGAGAAGGAGAAGGAGAAGGAGAAGGAGAAGAAAAAGAAAAGGAAGAAGAAAAAGAAAAGGAAGAAGAAGTGAAATCCCCTCCTCATCCAGAGCTGAAATCCGCTCATCGTGCAGAGCTGGAGAGCCTCTGCAAAACGATGAGTGGTCGTGATCTACGGAGGTACATGGGAATGCATCTCTCAGATATAAAAGGACTGCTCGAACAAGTCCCTAAGGCATTGAGACTCTCCCCCAATCCAGCAAGGCTTGTATTGGAATGTGTCGGCAAGTTTTATTCTCAGAAGGGCAGTGTGTTTGTTAAGTGCTCGCACATGGTCCGTTCAAGGTTGGCTTCTGTATTGGTTCTGGAATGCTTCTTGTTGATGGGAATCAAAGACGAGATTGAGAAAGGGGTGAAGCAAGAAGCGGAGCAGGCAGCTTTAGCATGGAGAAAGAGGTTGATTGCTGAAGGAGGTGTACTTAAGGCTAAGGAAATTGATGCCCGGGGTTTGTTGATGCTTATTGGGTGTTTTGGGATTCCAGGACAATTTAGAAATGAGGATATCAGGGATTTGCTCCAGGTAAGTTGCATCAAGCGGTATTATCGTGCCCTTCGGAGATCAAATGTCCTCGTGGCAAAGATTCCAGGTCCTTTTTCATGAATCCAATTTGTCATTAAGCTACATTTGCATTTCATCATTTGCTATTCATGAGGTGGTGCGTGCTGTTAACAAGTTTATTGCCGTTCCCTTTCATTGGGTCTGATTGAAGCAAAATTACGTAGAAGCAACAAATAAATACCTAATGTACAGTGGTGATAAAAATCTAGGGGAAAAAATTGTACCTTTAGAAGTGGTTTCATTTGGTTGGATTGCCGTGCATGAAGCTTCCCTAACTTAGCATTACCTTAAAGAATGTAAATGATTTTGACTCCATGAAAGACTTCCTGAGCTCCTTGCATACTTAGATGGAGAACACATCTGCTGTATTTTTGGAGACCATCAGCAGTTGCTGGGTATTGTTCTTTTGGAGAAAACAAACGTGCTTATCAAACAAAAGAAAAAGAAAAGGTTTTCGTTCCCTTCTATTTACTGGTGTCTACCACAATTTTGTGTTTTTGCTTTCCTCCTGCTCCTGTCCTGCCCTTTTAATTCATCTCACTAGCTTCAAAGGCACTTTTGCCTTTTCCATCATTATGCCCCAAAGAGACACCAAGAGCTCCCACCATGTTCATTTATCCAATTTGAAACGCCAATTTTTGTTTGAGATTTCACAAACAGTTGTCTGAGCATCAAAATCCCCATCTTCTAGTACTTTTGGACCATAAGTAGGTCTTTGAGGACAACAGCTTCCCGAATCCTCTAAGGTCCTCCTACAGTTGGTCCACAATGAATCATAATCCATGATGATGATTATATTTTTGTATAAGAACATAGCTATCATTCGTTTGATTCATATCTTTCCTGGCTAAGATTTCATGCATAGAACTTCTTAAACGGAACATTTATTTAGAATTGGTAATTATATTGAAACTAAGGAAATGCTGAAATATGTATATGTGAGCAAACAACCAAAAGAGAAATCTTTTCTAATCTTGCATGGATTCTAAAACTTTTTTAATGGTAAGTTACCCCCTAAACTATGGACCAAATCCCTGTTACACACTTTTTGCGGACGAAAATCACTTTATACACTCAACCTTTTCAAAGTGCAACTAAGACACACCACTTTTGTTACGTCACACGCGCATGTTGACCAAAAAAATATAAGCGCGTAAACCTGTGAATTTTCTGTCCCAGTCATTATTTAAATGACATGTGTCAAACTTTAAATTTTTTCTTTTTTTTAAACACTTTTATATTTGGTTCCTTAACTTTGACCCCATCCCTTCCCCGATTCATCTTATCAAGAGCCCTCCCTTTGTGCTAGTCCCCTGAAACCCCCCTCCCCCATTTCCGTCTTCTTCCACACTATTTTTTTCTATCTTTTCTCTCTCGATAATTTTAAGAAAAACTATTATGTAAAAAGATTCGGAAGAAATTGATAAAGAAAATTAAGTGGACTCTATAACTAAGAAAGTTCTGTAGATCTTAGTTTGATTGCTTATTTTTACCTAATTTTTGAAGAGTGTATTAGGATCGTTTTCTTTGACCTCTCGTCAGGTTGAGCAAAATAATGTCCTCAGCTTTATTTTGGAAATACATGAGACCTACCTCTAACTTGATATGTTATGAAAGATCTTTGTTCTGAAATGATTTCTTACACAGTCAACTTTCATTAAGAGAATTTAAAGAAAAGTTAAAATTGATGAAAACTCCAACAGTGTCTTCTTTAATGGTGTTTGCAGTTTTGGGTCATAATTTTTGTGTTAGACTCGAATTCCGACTCCAAAACTTGGAATTAATCTGCTTGGGCATCTAATTTTGGTTTGTAATTGGAAGGTGATAATTGTGGTTTTTTTTATGGTGGTCGGCGGCAATGGAGAAGAGGCGGAGGGGAAGGTTGAGGGGTATATTTGTAATTTTAGATTTTTTTTTAAAAAAATTAATGACACGTGGCATAGTATTATTGGTGCGTGATATTACACACGCTTTGAAAAACTGGTCAAGAAGAAAGTGGGGTGTCTTAGATACACTTCAGAAAGGTTGAGTGTGTAAGTTAATTTTTGTTCGCAAAACGTGTGTAACGGGGATTTGGTCCATAGTTCAGGCGGTAACTTATGTATTTCGCCTTTTTGAAAAAGATCTCGTGCATAAATGAACAAATCATGCAAGACTGTTGACTCAAATATATGTGATAAGGTTCATTGAGAATAGTAGTACTGTATTACACAGTTGCTAGTTGACCGGAAGGATCATGCTTACAATTTTATGATCCTGGATGGTCTAATTCACTGGTTATTTCTTCATTTGCTTCGTTTGTGTTTTTTGGTAAGTGTTAGAAGCCACTCAACTTATTGAGCTAACTTCAATGAATTTAAAAGTTTGTATACATTTTCTTGTTGCTTATGCTTCGTTTGTTTTTTTTCTTAAGTACTAGGAGCCACTCAACCACTTGAGCTAATTCGATGAATATAAATGTCTGTAAATACAGTTTTTTCTGATAAACAAAAAAGAAGTTTGTACACAAGTATTGAATAACACAACACCTTACTTCTTCAAAAAAAAATGTTTAACACAATTGAATAAGTTGTTTATTAGTGCGGATTAGTGCTTTTATGTGGAAGTGACTGGTTTGTGCCAAAGCATAATCTGGTGTTGTTAATATCAGGCCGGGATTTGAAGATGATAAGGATGATCATTTGATCTGGGGCAAGCATAATCTACAACAACAACATACCCAATATCATTCCACGATGTGGGTCTGGGAGGGTAGTGTTTATGCAGACCTTACCTCTACCTTTGTGAAGGTAGAGAGGTTGTTTCCAATAGACCCTCGTCTCAGGAAAACATAAGCACCACATTAATTAAAAAACAAGGAGGGACAATACCAAAAAGCCATGTAAAAGCAGCATAAAAATAACACGATAATAAGATGATCAAAATAAAAGAAAACGACGGGTAGTCAAAGAAACCTACTACCAACATAACGCGAGAGTCCGTACTAATACTACCGGTATGAACAATCTAGACCACCTACCCTAATATCCTAATCCCGACTTCTACACCTTCCTATTAAGGGTCATGTCCTCGGACAGCTGTAGCTGGACTTGTCTTGCCTAATCGCCTCTCTCCACTTCTTCTTCGGCCTACCTCTACCTCTCCGTAAGCTCTCCAATGTCAACCTCTCACACCTCCTCACCGGGGCATCTGTGCTCCTCCTGTCTCGCTTCCCGCATCTTGTTCTCAATATGGGCCGCATCTACCTTGTTGCGAATAACCTCATGCCTAATCCTATCTAACTTGGTGTGCTCGCACATCCATCTCAACATACTCATCTCTGCTACCTTCATCTTCTAGACATGGGTAGTTTCCACAGGCCAACACTCAGCCCCATACAGCATAGTCGCCTGACCACCATTCTGTAGAACTTACCTTTAAGTTTTGGTGGCACCTTCTTGTCCACAAAACACCAAAAGCGAGTTTCCATTTCATCCCTAGGCCCAAGATCATCTGCAAGATACTAAAATTTTCTTCTCTTAGGGATGACTTGCGAGTCCAGCCTCACCTCTCCTTCCCCTCCTTGTGTCTCACCACTAAATTTACACTCCAAGTATTCTGTCTTGGTCCTGCTCAGCTTGAAACCTTTAGACTCCAGGGTTTGCCTCCACACCTCTAACCTCGTGTTCACACCTCCTCGCGTCTCGTCAATCAATACAATATCATCTGCAAATAACATGCACCACGACACCTCCCCTTGGATGTGGCACGTCAGAACGTCCATTGCTAGGGCAAACAAAAAAGTGCCGAGTGCCGATCCCTGGTGCAACCCCATCGTGATCGGAAAATGATCTGAGCCCCTTCCCATAATCCTCACTCCTCACTTGGGTCTTCGCTCCATCATACATGTCCTTAATCACCTTAATTTAGGCAATTGGTACACCTCTAGCCTCCAAACATCTCCACAAAACCTCCCTCGGGACTTTACCGTACACCTTATCTAAGTCAATGAACACCATATGCAAGTCCCTCTTCCTCTCTCTATACTGCTCCGTCAAACTCCTAACAAGGTGAATGACCTTTGTAGTCGAGCGCCCCGGCGTAAACCCAAATTGGTTCTCAGAAATAGACACACCCTTCCTAACCCTTAGCTCCACCACCCTTTCCAGACTTTCATAGTATGGATAAGCAGCTAGATACCCCAATAGTTATGCAATTTTGGATATCACCCTTGTTCTTGTATAAAGGAACCATCGTGCTCCACCTACACTCCTCGGGCATCTTCTTCCTTCTAAAAATGACATTAAATAACCTAGTGAGCCACTCCAAGCCCACATTACCCGCACTATTCCAAAACTCCACCGGAATTTCATCCGGCCCGGTCGCTTTGCCCCTGCTCATCTTACACACAGCCCTCTCAACCTCCTCAACGCTGATCCGCCTACAATACCCAAAGTCGCAATGACTTCCGGAGAGTTCCAAATCACCAAGTACAATTAAGCGTGTTAAACGGGCCGGGTCAGCCCGGTTCCAGACTGGCCCAGACCTGTAGAACCCGAAACCGGCCCGGACCGGTAGGGGGGGGTTGGGTTGGGCTGGGCTAGGTTAGGGGGTTGGGCGGGTTGTTCCGTTTACATTTTAAATATCGGTTACCCGGACTGGTAAAACCCGTTAGATGAACAGTACCATTAAACCGGTTAACCGGCCCAGACCGTGAATATACCATGAATATACTATGAATATACCATGAATATACTACGAATATACATAAATATACCATGAATATACCAATTATTGTATACTAATTAACATAATTTAAAATTATTGGAATTTAACATATAGTGTATATGTTTAGGGTATAAAACTATAAATGTTCAAATCATAGAATATGCGGGAAGCGAGGCTTAGGTGGTTCGGGCATGTGCGGAGGAGAAGTCCCGATGCCATGGTGAGGAGTTGTGAGAGGCTGGCGGTGGTTGGCGCGAGTCGAGGCAGAGGGAGACCCAAGAGGTATTGGGAAGAGGTGATCAGGTAGGACATGGCTAGAATGCGGATTTCCGAGGACATGACCCTTGATAGGAGAGTCTGGAGGTCTAGTATCGGGGTTGTAGGTTAGGGACTCCTAGTATTTTTCGTACTTCTTTCCCGGGGCTGGGGGGTTTGGTATGGCTCTCTATAGATGATTTGTGTATTGTATTGTTACCCCTCATGGTAGCTACTGGTCGATATTATTGCATGCCATTTTATTTATGGTTTATGGTTTATGTTTTGATAATTATTTATGTGATTTCTGCTGGAGTTACTAATGCTCTCTTGTTTTTGTTTTTCTTTTCCTTGTCCTGAGCCGAGGGTCGATTGGAAACAACCTCTCTGCCCTTTCGGGTAGGGGTAAGGCCTGTGTACGTATTACCCTCCCCAGACCCCACTTTGTGGGATTATACTGGGTAGTTGTTGTTGTTGTTGTTGTATAGAATATGATGGAACGTATTATTTTTAAAATATGCTATATATGTGTTATTTTAAGATTTTAAGACAATTTGTGTTATTTTAAATTATTGCACGTATTTATGCTTAATGTTTTAGTTTGTTAGATTAATTTGAAGTATTATTAATTTATTATGCATGAAAATTTAGTTTTACTATTTTTTTGTTAATTTACTTTTTAAATGCAAACTTTAATTTTGTAATTTTGAAATAAATGTAGCACTTGCAATTTATAAGTGCAATTTTTCCCCATCTTCCTTGTATGAGTGCAATAGTTATACAAAATATAAAAAAAAAAAAAAAATACACTAAACCCGGCCCGGCCCCCTTAACCCGTAACCCTTACGGTTCAATTTTTAGCCGGAAGAACCCGAATCTGTTAAACCCATTAAGAACCAACCCGGAACCGGCGCGGAACCAAACCCGTACGGGTCCAAATAACACAGGCCCGACCCACCCGTTTAACACCCATAAGTACAATGTTCCTGTCCCTGTCCTCGTTTAAGAGACTATGGAAGTAGGTATGCCATCTTCGACGGATAAGCCTCTCATCCAACAAAACTCTACCTTCTTCGTCCCTGATACACTTCACTTTATCCAAGTCACAAACCTTTTTTTCTCTCACCTTGGCTAACCTGAACAACCTCTTATCCCTACCTCGGCCCTCGAGTTCTTCGTACAAATGACCAAAAGCTGCAGTCTTGGCCGCCGTAACTGCTAATTTCAACTCTTTCTTAGCTAACTTATATTGCTCCTCATTCACCCTTTGCTCCTCCTCGTCTACACTTTCTACTAGCTTCAGATACGCCGCTTTCTTAATCTCTATTTTTTCTTGCACCTCTCCATTCCACCACCAATCTCCTCTATATTCGCCAGAGTAACCCTTCGAGATCCCTAATACCTCTCTAGCGGCTTCCCTAATGCGCTCCGCAGTCGTGGTCCACATAGCACTTGCGTCCCCACTACTCCTCCATGACCTCTAGTCATCAACTTAACCCCCAATTCCTGCACATTGGCTTCCGTCAAGGCTCCCCACTTGATGGTAGGTTGGCTATACACCGCCCTCTTTCTTTTGATCTCAAGGTCCATGACCATGAGCCTATGAAGGGTCGTGAGGTTCTCACTCGGGATAACTTTGCAATCCGCGCAAAGACCTCTATCTGACTTACTACAGAGAAGATAATCAATCCGAGTCACGGCCACCGAACTCCGGAATGTGACCAAGTGCTCCACCTTCTTCGGGAAACTCGAGTTTGCTATCACCAAATCAAACGCTCTAGCAAAGTCCAACAGAGAAGTTCCTCCTTCGTTCCTATCTCCAAACCGAAGCCACAATGCACATCATCATGCCCCCCCCCCCCAGACATCGCTCCAATGTGGCCGTTGAAATCTACTCCTATGAAAAGCTTCTCAGTATGCGGGATACCACACACCATCTCATCCAAATCCTCCCAGAAACGCATTTGACTTTCTCGTCCAAGCTTGCTTGGGGTGCGTACGCAATGATTATGGTCAGAATAAATCCTCCAACAACTAGCTTAATAGTCATCGGCCTGTCGTTCACCCTCCTAACCTCCACCACTAGAACACGGAGGTCCTCATCAACCAAGATACCTACCCCGTTCCTGCCCCTCGCCCTCCTAGAATACCATAGTTTTAACTTGCCCACATCCCGCGCCTTAATCTCCTACCCATCTATTCTTTTAATCTTCCTTTTTTCGAGAATCCTCGCTAACTCTATAGACTTTCTGGTCAAAGTTCCTATGTACCAAGACCCCTTTCTCAGCCTGGAGGCTACCTTAGCCCTCTTACCCCCGCACCCCCTTCCCCGCCAGGACACCCCGAGGACAAGACCTTATCTTACCATCATTCACCAAAGCCACTATAATCTAGGTGTCACTACGCAAACGCTACCCCGAAAACAAGCGACAAAAATAAAATGAATAACCGAAATATAATCTCCAACTAATATTGACAAAAAACAACTAGAGGTCACAGAGAAAATGGGCCGAGGCAAACATAATCTGGTTCTGGTGTTGATAATCTCAGCCAAGGATTGGAGATTATACACTGTGAAGTCACTGGGAAACTTTGGTAGTTATTTTTCAATATTTTTGGGTCCAAATGGGGCATCCCAGAAATAGCTGGTTGTTCTACAGAGGCAGCAAGGAGCTGAAAAAGATTTGGAGGTCTATTCCAGGATGTGTTCTTTTGGACTATTTGGAGAGAAACCATGTTTGAGTAACTTTCTTGGTGTAATCTAGCTGATATATATGATGAGGGTAAGTTGATAGAGTTTATTAGCTCCCTGCAGGAACAACAATGATGCATAATCTCTGGAAGCCGAGCACTATCTTATAGCTGGTGGCTTTTAGTTTCAATAAAATTTTACCTTATAAATTAAAAGAACTCTAGCCAGGGTGGAGGATCATGCTTACTTGAGACTCAAAGACACAAATATGGAATGGAGCGATATTTAATGTCTGAAATTGAATGACAAAAAATTAAAGCATTTGGGGAATATCTCGGCGTCATTATTGGAGAGAAAAATTAACTAAGCTAATAATTGAAATAGAAAATCTTATGGACAGGAACGAGCATTGAATACTGGGACTAGAGAATGTCTGTCGTTTCTTTCTTTTCACATTCTGTGGGGCAACTTTTCACTTTAGGGAAACTTTAAGTTCAAGTCAAGAACACCTTTTCAACCTAATAATCTGCTCGGTAGTCCACTTTCTGATTATTTGTTTTCGTAGTTCGTGGTTTCAGAGCATCTTACTATGATTTATTTTTCAGTTTTGCATACCTTTTCTTTATCACAAATATTACATTTGACCTTGTGGTAGTTGCTAATTTATGTGTCTGCCTGACACTGGATTATGTAAATCTGTGACAGAAGTAATAGAGGGGATGCTGAAACAAAAGATGGAAGTTGACGCTGTTCATATTGCCTATACTTTTGGATTTGAGGACAGATTTAATCCTCAGAGACTTTTGACATCATTTTTACTAGATACTGAAGAGTCATTGAAGAAAATGAAGGAAAACTCACATGGTTCACATGCTGCTGTGGTAATTCTTGAATTTCATTCCAGCACTAATAGTCCCTACCCCATTTATGCGATTACACTGGGTTTGTTCTTGTTGTTGTTGCATTCCAGCACTAATAGCCCTCCCTATCTGATTTCTCTCTCGGTCTCCTCAAGTTAACCAAGCATTTTGTTATGATTAAGCAGAATGAAGCAAAAAGGAAGCATTTGTTTGCTCTGAAATCTGTCATCAAATGTTTGGAACGCCATGATACCGATCCTTCAAAACTTCTTCCTGGATGGCAAATCAGTGAAAAGATAATGAAGTTGGAGAAAGAAATTGTTGAATTAGTTAAGCAGACAGGTGGGAAGATGGCACAAAAGAGAGAACGTGATGAAACTGAGTCGTCGAGAAGGTTCAGAAATAAAGAAGCAAAACAGTCACGTATTCCACCATGGCTACGGAAGCAAAGAGCTGTTAATCATGTTGATAGTGACTGCACCTTGCTAGAACGTCAAAATGCTGGCCATGTTCATGGTTATACCGTGTCCTCATCAGTATTACATGGACCTGTTGCAGGCTCGATGCATGAAAATGTTGTTGGCTCCCTTGCAGGAACTGTGGCTATGGGTCGAGATGGAGCAGGGATATCAGCAAGTGTCAATGGTATTCAAGCAGATATATCTGAAGGCACGGATATTGTTCATCAAGGAGCTTCATATGCTGGAGGTCATGGAGGGACTCTAGTTGATCGTACACCTGGGCAAATAGGGAGTCATACTGGTCAGTTATATGGATGGCGTGGGAATGCAGCCGTGTATGATGGACTGGCCTCCTGCAGCTATGCTTATAGGCCATCATCATACTTGGAAGGCTCTACGGGTTTGCCAAACTGCCAACCCAGTGATGCTTATAGATCACCACCATATTTGGAAGGCTCTACGGGGTTGCCAAACACCATACACGCTGATGCTCATAGGCCACCACCATACTTGGAAGGTTCTGGGGGGTTGCCAAATGCCACACGTAGTGATGCTTATAGGCCGCTACCATACTTGGAAGGTTCTGCAGGGTTGCCAAATGCCACACATAGTGATGCTTATAGTTCACCACCATACTTGGAGGGTTGAGCGGGGTTGCCAAATGCAATACCTGGTGATCTTGCTGGTCGGAGCTCTGCATATGATATCTACCAGGTTGCTGCTACTGTTACAGCAAATGAATATAGGAGCCGCGGCTCAGGATCAGTTGATGTTGTTTCATCTGCTGCGTCTGCTCATCTTTCGCCTTACTTGTACTGGCCAAGATAGTTTTGCCTTGGCTGCTCATTACTTCCCATCTTCGTTTTCATTTTGTAGTATAGTAGCCAATCTAGAAGTTATTTCACTATGGTCTCTTAGGACACAGTCTCAGTAATGTTTGTTTTCATTAGCTACTATACATTGGCCAATTTCCTAAGCTTAGCATAGTGATGTCTAAACTTTACCTGGTAACACTTCATTTGTCTGGAATAAAAACCTTGCTTTTATAATCAAGGGGTTTGAAGCTTGTGTTGTATTGCTGAACAATTAATATACAAATGGGTTTTGATTTATTGGAGTTAGTGTATCTGTAATTTTTTCGCTTATGAAGACCTTGGTCATCTTCCCTTTCTTTCCTGACATGTTTTTGAGAAGCTTACTAACGATATGTAGAATTACGCAGGCATTTCTTTGACGTCAGGCCAGCTTCCTGTAGATTTAAATATTGGTGATTAAGATGTTGCTGCTAAAGGACGCCGAAGCAGACAAGATGGTAACAAATGGCGATGACAAAGTTAATGAGATGCAGGAGGAAACTGTAACTGAACAGAGAACTGACTGTCCTACTGTCCAACGGGCCGGGCCGTCCCGGTCCCGATCCTGTTCTATCTCGTCTCATTCCGTCTCATTTATCCCATATTAAATGGTACACTGGATGGGATCGGATGCCCATTTCGTCGCGTTTATTCCGTCTCGTTTATGCCGTCTTGCCTGTTCCGTCTGTCCCGTTTGCTATTTAATTTTTTTTATAAATAGAGCCGTTGGGCAATGGCTATAAACGGCCATATTTGGCCCCCACACCCCACCCAAAACAACCCCATGCCCCCAAACTTTTAATTTAAGGCATATATTGCAATTACTATTCTACAAATAGTTGATTTTTATGGTTCATTGATAAAGTTTTAACTATTATTTTAGATAATGCTTCTACTAACACAATCGCAACAACTAGCTTAAGAACTAGACTTTGTCCAATTAATCCAGCAATTTTTCATGTTAGATGTGCATGCCATATTTTTAACTTGGTTGTAAAAGATGGTATTAATTTATTTTCTGATACTTTTAGTAAAGTACAACATGCTTGCGGCTATATTTTTCGTGCTAATAAAGCGAGTAGACTTCGTAAATTTGCTCAACAATGTTCTAGTGCTAACCTTCCATATAGAAAAATTCCAAAAGATGTTTGTACTAGGTGGAATTCTACTTACGAAATGCTTAAAGTTGCTTATGATTATCGGGTGGAGTCCTACTTACGGGATTCTACTAGTAATTGCCAAACTTAATGCTTAAATAATTAAAAATAAATTTTAAAAAAAGGCCCACTTAAGGCCCGCGAACCGTCCCGTCTAATAGTGTTTGTTAGCGGGATGGGATGGGCCAACCGTTTCGTTTCATTTATCCCGCCCCGTTTTAGGCCCGTCCCGTTATTGTCCCGGCTAAATGTTACCCGTCCCGTTTATTTGGTTCCGTCCCATCCCGTTACATTGGACAACTATACTCCAACATATAGGGGTGTACATAGGCCGGGTTGGTTCGGATTTTTCAATTACCAAACCAAACCAATAGTGTCAGATTTTTAAATCTATAAACCAAACCAAACCAACGAAATCGGGTTTTTCAATCTCGTGTTTTTCGGGTTTTTTCGGATTTTCGGATTTTTTTCCCGATAAGTCTTCATTGCACAAATATATAACTTGTGCTCCACATACTTCTCGAATCCTACAAGGATACAACTATATATTGTATTTTTCAAAAAATTAATACAATAATATGAGGTGCGTCATAACATTGTACTAAAATATTCAATAACAAAAATACTAAAATCCATAAAGAAAATATTACTAAGTATTAAGCCATAATAAATATTAACATAATCTAAAAGTACTATATAAGTCATGCTTAAATAAGTACAACTATAAATACATTAGTTACATAACTAAGCACTAAAGAAAAAGATAAACTAAGTTATGCATTTTCAATATAAACAATGCAAAACTAGAAAATAGATATCCACACTATTGTCTTTTCTAGTGTTGAATTGAATTTTCTTAGTTAGCATTAGTATTGATGTGAAGTTTATTTGAATTACTACCTTTATGAACTATAAATTTATTGGACCATTCAAGAATGTTAATTCCAAACTTGAAACAATATGTTTAAAGATAAATGTCACGTCCTTAGTTCTTTACTAAGTACACGTGCGGCACTTGACAACTCGCTCACGATCTTGCACAACTTGCTCACGTTCTTGCTATGCCAAGTCAGCCTTACTACACTCAAGATCGCTAAGAGAATGGAAGAAAGAACACAAGAGAATTATTAAAGGAAGCTTTGTATTAAAGAGAACTTGAATTGTTTTCTTGGTAGATGAATTACAAATGAATGCCCCCTATTTATACTAATCATCTAGGGGCTAGTATGTAAATAATAATTATTCTACAAGTCCTTCTATATTTACAAATAAGTCCATTCTCTAGAATATTCTGCAAGCCTAGAAGATTCTAAGGACTTTCCTAGAAAAACCATAGGATTCTAAGGTCTTCCATGAGAAATCTCCATATTTCTCTAGAACCTTCCTACAAGTGCATAAATATCTAGAGCTTCCCAAGGAAATTCTCCATAGTTCTAGAATATTCTACCAAGATTTAGTCCCAAACTTATGTAACCCTTCCATGTGGCAAAAATATGTGCCAAGTGGCACCTATGTGGCGTGATGACATGGCGGGTCATCACACTCTCCCCCACCTAATATTGCGACGACCGCGGCGCAATGCTGCTGCATAAACTCTCGAATCTTATCTTTGAATTGTCACAAGTCTTCATATCGTTCCCACGTGGCCTCCTCCGGTGATTGCCCTTTCCAATGGACGAAGAACATAGCAGTGGCTTTTTGCCCTTGTTTTCGCCTGGCTTGGTAATCTATGATAGCTTCAATCTCCCGATCATGCGAGTCGGTGATAGTCATTGGTGCCCGACTTGATTGGCCCCTACTCGGATCATCTTTATCTTCATGATATGGCTTAAGCATGCTGGCATGGAAGATAGGGTAGATCTTAAGATATGATGGCATGTCAAGCTTGTATGAGATCTTGCCTATCTTGGCGATGATCTTAAATGGCCCCTCGTACTTGCGAATCAGATTTTGATGCATTCCTCGTAGTTCCTTGAACTGCCTTGGGTTAAACTTCACGATGACCATGTCCCTAACTCTATAGTCTGTGGGACGTCGCTTCCGGTCCGCAAACTTCTTCATCTTCTTAGATGCCTTATCCAAGTAGGACTTAGCAGTGTCGAGTTGTTCCTCCCATCCTTTGGCCATATGATAAGCCCCCAAACTCTTTCCCTCGAATGCGGCT